>JAVTVY010034347.1:0-14230 GCA_036873755.1 Hanleya hanleyi
GTCGTTACAGAAAAGTAAATGGAAAACGAGTCCCCAGCTCTGAACGATTTTGTCCTTTTTGTCCGGGTATGGTAGAGAATGAACTTCACTTCTTGACTGTATGCCCTATCTATGATGCTCATCGCATTCAATTGCACAATTCAGTATCTACCCTCAGTGGGGATTCTATTGAAATGAGTCAAATGAACCATGAACAACTATTTGGCCTACTGTTTGACCCTCCTGCAAGTATTGCACCCTTAACATGCAAGTACATTTTCCAGTGTTTGGAACATAGGAAACAACAGGTGGCTCAGCTTTGAATAGTAATTGTAATCGTTTGGTTCATGTTAAATTTTAATTCCTGGTGCTCATCTAATGGGTAATAAAATCTCTGGGTATGTAATTGATACAGTACTTGTGCATCCTTGTAGCTTTACAACAGTTTGTCTCTAAATAGTATTATGTACTAAATAGTATTATGTATTAAAGTGCTTTCGTATTGAACAATTTTTAGTCTGTCTATATTGTGATGCTACAAAACAATGTTGCCAACAGACACCTTTTATAACAAGTGTTACATTGATATAATAGAAAGTATAGCAATACAAAACTTGGTAACACTATCTCTTATATGACAGTCACAGCTGTTGGTCGTGCAAAGTACCTTGCATATACATGTGTCATGATAAGATAAGATAAGATAAGATAAATTATTTAGGGTCGGTGTTGATAACAACAACATTAGCTCACTGGGGGCTATTATTACCGACACAGAAATACAAATCAACATACATACATAAAATCTGACTAAAAATCTAACACAATAATAGGTATATAAATAGTATACATAAAACTACTCCATAGCAATAAATGCAGCTAAAAATCTCTAAAAATCTGGCACTAGTCTTTTAAATTCCTTAAGCGTGTGAGCATTTTTTACGTCGTTTGGAAGCTCGTTCCACATTTTTGACCCTTGGTAGCATAGTGAGTTTATGCCGTATTTTGTAGTATGGCATTTTGGTTGTTGATAACAACAACATTAGCTCACTGGGGGCTATTATTACCGATACAGAAATACAAATCAACATACATACATAAAATCTGACTAAAAATCTAACACAATAATAGGTATATAAATAGTATACATAAAACTACTCCATAGCAATAAATGCAGCTAAAAATCTCTAAAAATAAATAGTTTGTGAGACAGGTAGAAGATAATATCTCAATAAAATCATTCAAAAATATGTTGAACAAACAAGGCCCTAATACAGATCCTTGGGGTACTTCTTTTAAAAGTGTTCTCCACGTACTAGATTCTGACCCGTTATTAACTCTTTGGCTGCGGTTTCTTAAATAGCTGATAAGCAGCTTAACGGAAGCAGGAGACATTCCATATGCCTCTAACTTGGCTGCCAGTAGATCATGTGGAATCGAGTCAAATGCTTTAGACAGGTCCATGAGCAGAAGCGCGGCAGTTTTACCTTGATCAAGAGCTCGCCGCATGTCTTCACAGAGCTTCATCAATGCAGTCTGGCAACTATAGCCACGTCTGTAAGCAGACATAAGCACAGATAATATGGAGTTACTAAACTCCTGAAGCTGTGAATTTAAGCACATTTCAAACACCTTTGAAATAGCTGTTAAAATGCTTACAGGCCTATAATTTATGACTTTAAGCGGATCACCCTTTTTGAATACAGGTCGAATTTCGGCGTTTTTACACCGTGATGGAAACTTTGATTTACGTATGCAGTCATTCATAATTGACCTAACGGGTCCGCAGATAACAGGTGCCGAGGCCTTGATCAGTCTCGGTGGTAACATATCAAATCCGGTGGATTTTTTCACGTCAAGCTTGTCGAGTACTTTCAGTAATTCATTTTCTGATATTTCATGAAAATTGAATTTGTCGCTGGTCAGCGAAGTTGTTTTGATACTTTGCACACTAGGATGGTCCTTAAACTTGTCTATACTGTATTCATAAAATTCATCATCATCCATGTTCGCTACGGTCTCCTCTACAGGCATGCCGATTTCCTCTGTAATCGTTGTGAAGTAGTGATTCATTGTCTCGGCCACCTCCGTTGGTTCACAAATTAATTTGTCGTCTATTGAGATTTGCGTATGACACGACGCTTTCGCACCCTTTTCATGAATACAATAATTGTATCTTACATCCAGTTTTACATGGTAAAAATTAATTACTGCATGTAATTGCCTTAACAGGTGACACCAGTCTGTCTATCTGATTTGTTACATTGTATTTGTTCTTTATGTTTATTGTTGCCTGTTTTGTACACTACCCCTCATGGGGTGTCTGGTACAATAAAGAAATCTGAATCTGAATCTACTTCCCATGTCAGAGAGTCTACAACATCTCCAGGACGCTGAGTCGTCGGATAGTGCCCATCATATGATTATGACGATAGAGCTCCCAAAGTTATGTTCTCTAATAATTCTTCGCTCAAATCCAGTAAATTACCGGTACGTGAATTGAAATCACCACCAAGGATAACACGACCCTATTTAGAAAATGTCAAACTGTCCTCCTGTAGACGCAGGAATGGGTCATATGACCGAACAAGCCACATAGGGGAGTTAACAGGCGGCAAGTAAATAATACCTATAAATGTATCAATCTGGACATCAGGTGACCCAGCTTTGATTAGGGTTAGGGTTAGGGTTACCCTAACCCTAACCCTAACCCCTAACCCTAACCTCATGAATAAAATTGTTGTATTTATCTTTATAATACAATGCAACACCTCCTTTTTCAGAACCATCTCTTCGTGGAATAGATATAAAATTATAACCTGGGATCAGTTGACAAAACATATCAACTTGAGCTTCTTGGCAGGAGATCCAGGTCTCTGAGAGTGCAATAAAATCAAACTTCTCAACAATTCTTAGAAACTGGCAACTATTTACACTGCAATCTGCTATGGACTTGAGGCCTTGTATATTCCAAAAAATAAATGAAGGCATTTCCAAACACTCATATTATATATATGATACTTAGACTAGAGAAGCTAGATGAAAGATGGGCAATGAAGCCCTAGTATGATATCAAATGAGTACATGTACATGTAGCATTAGACAATGAGTAATCAAGCAGTCAAGAGTTGTTTCTCCTAGATTAAGATTGGGGAAAGTCTTTGCAGTTCAGCCTGTCGCACATATACATGATGTAATATAAATATGGTTTATATTCAGCACTGGACAAACATCATGCCATTTCAGATAAAATGGGTATAAAATCGGAGTAATTATGACATGAATTTGCATGGGCCTTGGCAATCCATGTACAGGGAAACTGCAATATAATAAGCTGATTAACTTCATGCATACAGCTTCAGAAATTGGGTTAAAATATGAATGGATATTATAAACTATAGCTTTATGCTAGAGTTACTGAATTGTGTTATAGTAGTACAAGTATCCATTACACATAAGTATAACAATACTAGTTGGTTTATAATGCCATGTACACATACTATTGCGAATCGATTATTGCATAACTTGTGATCCAAGACATGTATGTTAATGCACTGATTAAATCGATAGAAAAAAAATCACCAAATGAAGATTACATTGGTGCAACAGGAGATTGGATGCACATGTAGAAACCTGGTTAAACTTTCAATAAATTTAAAGTTAATTTGGCAATGAATTTAAGGTTAATTTGGCAATGTAGATGAATTACTAGAAAATTTAGCTTGTAATGTAGGACCAAAACTAGTGATTCAAGTTAATTTGATCATTGCACAGTTATCAAGATCACTTGCGCATTCACTATGATCACTAAGGGTAGTTCATTTGATCACTGCGCATTCGCCACGATTACTAATAGCAGAAAATTACAGATGTGATTCATTTTATGTCAACAATGGTTATATGTACATTCATCTCAATTAGTAACACTGGACTGGTGCACCAGGGGTAAAACCAGGAATCATGGAATGTACAGGCTGTAGAGGTGGGACCGGATAGTTCATTGAGTAGGGCCAGAAATGCTGACGAGGGTCTCTGTTATAGTATGGGGTCCCAGATGAATATTGGACATATGAAGGAGGAAATGCAGTGGTTGTCATGGTAGGCGTGGGGACACTGCATACCGAGGGTGTCTGGCTCACACCATTAATTTGTTGGGGTGGGATATTCGAGGGACCCGCATTCATGACTGTATTTGTGACTTGTAAAGCACTATCAGCAGTGGGCAGAGAGTGCTTGACACCAGTATCACTGGTAGAACCACTTTTTTCACTTTGGGTTGTGGAGCACGGTGGTGTCACAGGACTTGGCTTATCAGTGTTTGACAATCTGTTAGGCGTGACGGTGTTCCGACGAGCAGGATGGTCTCCACCCACCGTGAGTGGCTTACTGGTAGCTTGATGAAGACCAAGATGTTGAGCAAAGACGCTGTTTAGGAGCTTCCAGCCCTTACCATTGAGATGAGTGCCACCACTGAATAGGTATGGCTTAGGAGCACCATTGCGCACGAAGTATTCAAAACTGTCCACTGTGTTACAGCCATCATGGCGAACACATAAATTAACAAACTGGTGGTTAGCACTAGCAATTTTCTTGTTCACACCACTTGAATCATTTCTAGGAAGCAGGGATGACACATGTATTTTGGCCCGTGGGAACTTTGAGCGAGTAACTTGGATAAGGTTGTCCATGTCCTCTACAATAGAGGCGACGTCTTGGCTAGAGCAGCAGTTGTTAGAGCCAACCAAAAGTAGGACATCTTCAGTCTCATCATGACTTTGATGTATGGATTTAACCATACCAGCGATGTCGTTGATTTTAGCACCACTGTAGCTCCTTATATGTGTACTACCAGTACTGTCTAGGTGTTTGCTCTTCAGGCTCTTTGTCATTGAGCTCCCCAAAATGAGTTTCTGACATTTAGTGGGTGGGAACCGTAGTTTTTTCCTGGTGGTATTCGTGGAACTTTGATGTGATAATGACGATGCATGGATAGCTGGTATCACATCAACCGGTTTCGGGGTTTGTTCGGTACCATGAGATATTGAAGGGTCACTATTTTGGGAGTCCACAATTGACAACCTGTCCAACAAATCATACCGATTTGACACAGGAATCTGAGGGCCAACCTGACCCACCAGTTGCACAGCTGATGTCGTATCCGCGGAAATATCTGATACACCGAGGCTGTCTAAATCACCAGTATCAACTGCTGTTGTACAAGTTTCTGGTACTTTGCGTGGTATAGCAGACTTTTCCAATACGACAATTTTTGATTTCAGATGTTTGTTTTCCTGCTCAAGATCATCAAACCTAGCAGATAGGACCCCGACTTTAGCATCAGTTTTTGCGGCAATTTTTGATTTCAGTTGTTTATTTTCCTGCTCGAGTTCATCAAGCCTAGCAGATAGGACCCCGACTTTGTATCACAGCTTGACCTCACCGAGCTCATCTCATCCTTCAGAGATTTGAACTCAACTGATAGTATGTTTTTTGTCTGCGTTCTTACGTCCAGGAATGCCTCTTCGCAAGATGTTAACATGTCTTCAAGGTCCATAATTCTGTTTTCAAGCAATCTGAGAGCCAGATTAAGGCTCTCTAGACCTTTTATGCCACTGTGAATTGTAGCCGACTGAAGGTAAGTACGGGAACCCGATCTATTGAGTTTTGTAGATGTAAAGCCCCTTCGTTTCCCAGGGGCCGTAATTCCTGTAATAGGCGTTCTCAAAATTTCAGGCTCCGAATGCTCGTCGACAGTGAGTGTTGAATCATACTCATTGGCATCCTGGCTACATACATCCACCGGTACGTCATTAGAAGAATGGGTCACGAACATAGAATCACCACTAGTTAGTGGTTGCACACTTAACCTTTCACCCACCAGGTCAGTTGACGGAGTACTATCCTCACTGTCATTGGGAACATGTGATTTGTCCATATCGCCAGGTGAAATGCTATGGTCAGATGTATCAGCAGTGGATGGTGTGCTGAAGAGTGCACCTGTATTTTGACTAAGATCATGAGAAGGTGTGCCAACCATAGTTTTTTGTACGAGATCATGACCATTGACAACTGGAGATAACGTTATTTTTGGGATGGAGGGAATTTGATCCATACATGCAAGGAGATCATTTTTCTTCACATTAGAAGCAGAGAAGTGATCCAAATTCTTACTCAAACCCTGAAAAGTCAACTCATCGAACTGTACATCTTGGTGATGAAATTGGAGATCAATCTCACAAGAGTGGTCATGACAACTGTCCAGCACTAGAGGGAGTTCCTGCATGAACCAGTGGACGGCAAATTTGCCTTGCGCCATGATTTTATTTGTAGTTCTGTACACTGACAGAGAGACCAGTTTCTGTTTCTTGTCTGACAAATGTATTGAGTCTTGTGTAGCAGCACAAGTAATGCTATCTTTATGCTCTGTCCACTGAGCTGCGTAATCACTACTTGTTCTCAGTCCTCTCCAGTAGCGCGATTTTATACCGTTCCTAACCAGCTCAAAGTCCCTGGTATTAAAACTAGCTACAACGCAGTCACGTCTTTTCACATCAACACTGGCTAGAGCGTCGTTGTTTAACTTCATTTTCCTTTTCAAAGCTTTTGGGCGATTCAGCTTAAAAGCATGTATATGTTCATTTGCTTCTGATTTCGGTACATCGCCATCATTAAATAACATCTGGCCTGGAACGACAACATCGTTTGTGTTTATGGCCATGTTATTTATCCCACCTGCCGCCATTTTGGATTGATCTGGCGGGGTTTTCAATTCCGACATCGCAATGTCCGAGGGAAGAGTCAAGTAATCCCGTATCACTCAAAAGGCGTGCCAGGTGGTTGGAAGAGGTGTTCATCTAACTTCTTAACGTCATAAACGTAGCAGTTTACATTTTAAAACAGAACTCTTCTGTTGCTGGAGGAGAAAAAAATACATTCGTCTATTTCGTTCGTTCGTTCGTTTGCTATCATAGCTAATACAAAAACAGCGATGCTGCGAGACTACAAATTCACAGAAAACGATACAATCTGTTGCAGGGCGAGCATATGTATATCAAGATTTCACCGTCGCAGTCGCATTTTTTCGTGTCTCGGTTGACCGTGGGGGGGGGGGGGGGGGGTGTCATCATGATGGGTCCAGTTTCCGTTGGTTATACAAGATCTCACCAGATCTTTTCCACAGAAAGTTATCACTAAATATATATTTAGGTGTGCGATGGGAAGAAAATTGGATAATGTTAGAAAATTAAGCCTTGTTCAATCTTTGCTGGTTTGTTCCTGGCCAACATTGCACTAATGCCATGGCACACTATTTAAGATGGTTTTTCAGATTTTTTCCCATACCGCATTGTCCCTTTCACCGCCACGCTGCGACACTCGCTTGGAAGTCCGCTCATATTGTAAAGAAAATTTGACTGCATCGAGAAACCATGCAGTGGTGTGCTTGAAATTCCTCGTTGCCTAAGTTGAAAATGCTATTTGTACCTAACATCTCGATCTAGTTCGGTCCTTCTAAAACCTGTCCGGTGGAGCCACTGCAGGAAAGCATTAGGGAAGCATGAGAACTTGGGAGGTGCCAAGGTACATCTACCAACATGCAACGTCCTGAGATGCCCAGAGAAGCCTGAAAAATGTTAATATTCTGAGTATTCCAGGACACTGGCACGTTCAAACACGAAAATTGGCAGCCTGTTTATATTTCATTGGCACAGCGTTTGTCTGCACATACTGAGTAGTCGGATAAGGGACGTCCCAGAAAATGTTAATATCCTGAGTATTCCAGGATCATATACGGCACATGCAAAAAAAAACAATTATGGCCTTTTACATTTCATGGGCAAAGTTAAACTGTACCGTACCTCCACATTTACTGAGCATTCGGATAAGGGACATGCATCCAACCACACCGGTGATTTATTGATGCCAAACGACTTCAGACTTAGTCATGACAACAGTTGAGCTATCATTACAATTTAATATACACCTCTTATTTGATCTTACTATCTTGCAAGGCACCTGTAGTTCAGGTTGCATTAGTCTGATCTTTTGTAATTTGCAAAAAATGATATAAGGTACTATTATCACCACATTTATCACAGTTTGGTTAAAATTGATAACTCGCCACACACTTCAGCTGACTCCCAATACCAGGACCTCTGCTGGTGCTTATGTATTCTCAGTTTGTGGAAGAGAAAATTTCGAAATGATATTCAAATGAAACATCGCGATATTCAAGACACATGCTCGCTGATGCAATGTACTTCATTGTAGTAAAACTGAACAATTAGCTAAATTACGTGCACTAAGTAGTGGCATCTCATGAGAGAAGGTATAAGATAAAACTTGTATTTGGGGAGTGTGTTTCATTCATCAAGACCTTTACATTACTCTGTTCTTTAACACTGTATATATTGTCCTCATGAAAGTAAAACCTTTCATTACTCTTCACAGAGTATATAAGATGGAGTTTGATCTGTCACACTGTTTAAGATACTCTTTGGTTGGCACTCCATACTGATATACATGTACTGCATGCACATAACCATGGTAACAGAGCTTGTCATCAGAGGCGAGTGATCACTCTTCTCGACGCCTCCACTCGCCTAAAACCACTGGAGCAGAGCTGTTACTTACTTTCATCTGTCAGTGTCAGACTCTAGTGCTGTTCTGATGCAAGATTACTGCCATTTATTGCATATTTATAAAGGCAGATTGCAGACTGTCTTACATGTACTGTTAAAGGAATGGACAACCTTTGGTAAACGTATATCGCGAATGAAAGAACAATGCCAGGAGTGTCCAAAATTATTTTTATTTCAGGTTTGCTATTTTTCCCAACTGAGTAAGAAGCCGTTAATGATCAATTCTGTGGCTTGTAAGGGCGCCGCCATTACGGCAACTTTAGTGCTGTCATGGGTCTGCAGAACACTGCCATGAACTGGGAGGAAACGCACAGTTTGCCATGCACTGGAATAGTCGCCACAGCCCTACAGGCATGATAGGCCAGCAGGCATGGCTATACAGTCTTGTATTCTGTACCTTGTAAATACCATCTTCCTACAGCAAGTCAATTTCGCCACTAACGTTCTGTAAACTGCCTTGCTTAACCAGCCCACTGTTTCTCTTCAAGATCGGTCAGGCCAATTTCTGTGACCAGCCAATCGGATTCAAGCCCTGCGATTTTCAGTTGGTGACGTAGTGATAACTTCCCCGGCGTCCAAAATGTTTTCCAGAGCAGTTCGGCTTTTGTCTTTGAAGTTTTAGAGATCACGTTTCCACTCTCCTCGAGTCGAGCTGCCCTGCTGTCATAACATCCATTTGACGCATTTTGATCACTGGGGTCAAAGGCCAAACTGCTCCCTTTCGACTTCGATATTTCAGGTCATGCATATTCATCAGGCTACATGCCGATCTTGAAGAGAAAAAGTGGGCTGGTTGAGCAAGGCAATTTACAGAACGTGAGTGGCAAAATTGACTTGCTGTAGGAAGATGGTAAATACCAGCTGATGTTTGTACGATAATGATGACCTTATCCATGTTGTTGAGAAATCGGGGTTGATCTGTCGGCCAGTCTAGACTAAGTGTCACACAGCATCGCGAGTTGTGTGATAAAATATGCTTTCGTTATAGGCCAATACTTTTCAGCTGCCGACTACGCCAACATGCGTCAACATAATTCGGCAGTAAGTTGCTGAGATTGTTTAAAGAGGTAGTAGCGTGATTTTAGTTGTTCGGGTAAACTGAACAGCATGATCACTTGCAACATTTGCCAAAAGATTTTCAAGTATTGAAATCTCGTATTTCATATAGGGATCAATATTGTCAGATTCTTCAATTCGGTCTAGTGAACAACATGAAAATGGGAAATGACTGAGATGACGTCGGATAACGTGATCAGGTATCCATGACGTCACATTAGAAGCCGTCACAGTGCGATAAAAGTTCTAAGATCGAGTATGACGTTGCAAAGCATCACGCTCGGAATGCCAGTGCGCGTTTTTTGACGTCATCTCAGGCACTGGAGCCAAGTGCAGGTGCTGTTACGTTTTTCAGAGAATGTCAGAAGTGTGATTTTAATGCCCGTGATATTAAAAAATGAGGTCACAGAAACACGTTCACCATAGTTGCTTTCAACTACTGAATAACTTTTATCGAAATATGTTATTTGCTGAATATTTTTTAAATGACGCTTTTACCTCTTTAATGTAACCGAGAATGGGAATAATTCGGAGTTCTGTGTTACCAATTCAAGGAATCGCGCCTCAACAAAGAGCGACATGGGAAAACGAAACTAAATCTGCCTAAGCTGGAGGGCCGTTTCTCCGGGAGAATTATCGGCAGATTTACTCAACGTTGAACTGTTACCGAAAGAAACTGTTCAGCATGACACGGCCATGAAACACCCACCCAAATAGCTAGCATGCGAGAAAATTTACCTGAGAAAGTTTATGGAATAAATCCTTGTCAGCTAATGTCAGCACGTGCACAAGTTCTCGTCCGATTGTTTCCTAACACGCGCGACATCTTACGGCAGAGCCAATTTAATTAAATCCTCGATCCCTTTGTTCCGTCTTTAGTAAGGTAGCTGGGAGTCTGTCGTGCTGTCGTGACGTAAGTTTTTCTCTCCTCTATCCATTGATCCCTTCACCGAATATGTTGAGATAGATTTCTCTCCCCTTCGTTCTGTTTAAGTAAGGTAAAATGTATCTTGGCCCGGGAACTGTCGCACTGTCATGCTGTCATGAGGTATTAAGTGTTTCTCTCCTCCATCCAGCCCTTCACAGAACATGTCGAGGTAGATTTCTCTCTCTTTTATCGCCTCTCACAGATTATATTGATTCAGATTTCTCTCCCCCCTTAATTCCGTCTTTAATAAGGTAGCTTGGAGACTGTCGCAATGTCGTGCTGTCGTCAGGTAAGGTTTTCTCTCTATACATTCGCCGAATATGTTGAGGTAGATTTGTCTCCCATTTTGCCGTCTCGCAGGAAATATTGAGGTAGATTTCTCTCCCCTTTATTCCGTCTTCGGTGCAGGGGCTTGGAAACTGTCGCACTGTCATGCTGTCGTGAGGTAAGTCTTTCTCTCCACTACCCATCCCTTCACTGAATAAATCTTGGTAGAATTCTCTCCCCTTTTTGCCGTCTCGCATGAAATATTGAGGTAGATTTCTCTCCCCTTTATTCCGTCTTCAGTACGTGAGCTTGGAGACTGTCGCACTGTCGTGCTGTCGTGAGGTAAGTTTTTCTCTCTATACATTAGCCGAATATGTTGAGGTAGATTTTCTCTCCATCCCTTCACCGAATAGATCTTAGTAGAATTCTCTCCCCTTTATCGCCTCTCACAAAATATATTGATTCAGATTTCTCTCCCCCTTAATTCCGTCTTTAATAAGGTAGCTTGGAGACTGTCGCACTGTCGTCCTGTCGTGAGGTAAGGTTTTCTCTCCTCTATACATTCGCCGAATATGTTGAAGTAGATTTCTCTCCCCCTTTTGTCGTCTCGCAGGAAATATTGAGGTAGATTTCTCTGCCCTTTATTCCATCTTCAGTACAGGGGTTTGGAAACTGTCGCACTGTCATGCTGTCGTGAGGTAAGTCTTTCTCTCCACTATCCATCCCTTCACCGAATAGATCTTAGTAGAATTCTCTCCCCTTTATCGCCTCTCACAGAATATAATGATTCAGATTTCTCTCCCCCTGAATTCCGTCTTTAATAAGGTAGCTTGGAGACTGTCGCACTGTCGTCCTGTCGTGAGGTAAGGTTTTCTCTCCTCTATACATACGCCGAATATGTTGAGGTAGATTTCTCTCCCCTTTTTGCCGTCTCGCAGGAAATATTGGGGTAGATTTCTCTCCCCCTTAATTCCATCTTTATTAAAGGTAGCTTGGGGACTGTCGCACTGTCGTCCTGTCGCGAGGTAAGGTTTTCTCTCCACTATCCATCCCTTCACCGATTAGATCTTGGTAGAATTCTCTCCCCTTTATCGCCTCTCACAGAATATATTAATTCAGATTTCTCTCCCCCTTAATTCCGTCTTTAGTAAGGTAGCTTGGAGACTGTCGCACTGTCATCCTGTCGTGAGGTAAGGTTTTCTCTCTATACATTCGCCGAATATGTTGAGGTAGATTTGTATCCCCTTTTTGCCGTCTCGCAGGAAATATTGAGGTAGATTTGTCTCCCCTTTATTCCGTCTTCGGTACAGGGGCTTGGAAACTGTCGCACTGTCATGAGGTAAGGTTTTCTCTCCTCTATACATTCGCCGAATATGTTGAGGTAGATTTCTCTCCCCTTTTTGCCGTCTCGCAGGAAATGTTGAGGTAGATTTCTCTCCCCTTTATTCCGTCTTCAGTACATGAGTTTGGAGACTGTCGCACTGTCGTCCTGTCGTGAGGTAAGTTTTTCTCTCCACTATCCATCCCTTCACCGAATAGATCTTGGTAGAATTCTCTCCCCTGTATTGCCTCTAACAGAATATATTGATTCAGATTTCTCTCCCCCTTAATTCCGTCTTTAGTAAGGTAGCTTGGAGACTGTCGCACTGTCGTCCTGTCGTGAGGTAAAGTTTTTCTCTCCTCTATACATTCGCCGAATATGTTGAGGTAGATTTGTCTCCCCTTTTTGCCGTCTCGCAGGAAATATTGAGGTAGATTTCTCTCACCCTTAATTCCATCTTTATTAAAGGTAGCTTGGGGACTGTCGCACTGTCGTCCTGTCGTGAGATAAGGTTTTCTCTCCACTATCCATCCCTTCACCGAATAGATCTTGGTAGAATTCTCTCCCCTTTATCGCCTCTCACATAATATATTAATTCAGATTTCTCTCCCCCTTAATTCCGTCTTTAGTAAGGTAGCTTGGAGACTCTCGCACTGTCATCCTGTCGTGAGGTAAGGTTTTCTCTCTATACATTCGCCGAATATGTTGAGGTAGATTTGTCTCCCATTTTGCCGTCTCGCAGGAAATATTGAGGTAGATTTGTCTCCCCTTTATTCCGTCTTCGGTACAGGGGCTTGGAAACTGTGGCACTGTCATGCTGTCGTGAGGTAAGTCTTTCTCTCCACTATCCATCCCTTCACTGAATAGATCTTGGTAGAATTCTCTCCCCTTTATCGCCTCTCACAGAATATATTGATTCAGATTTCTCTCCCCCTTAATTCCGTCTTTAGTAAGGTAGCTTGGAGACTGTCGCACTGTCGTCCTGTCATGAGGTAAGGTTTTCTCTCCTCTATACATTCGCCGAATATGTTGAGGTAGATTTGTCTCCCCTTTTTGCCGTTTCGCAGGATATGTTGAGGTAGATTTCTCTCCCCTTTATTCCGTCTTCAGTACGTGAGCTTGGAGACGGTCGCACTGTCGTGCAGTCGTGAGGTAAGTTTTTCTCTCTATACATTAGCCGAATATGTTGAGGTAGATTTTCTCTCCATCCCTTCACCGAATAGATCTTGGTAGAATTCTCTCCCCTTTATCGCCTCTCACAGAATATATTGATTCAGATTTCTCTTCCCCTTAATTCCGTCTTTAGTAAGGTAGCTTGGAGACTGTCGCACTGTCGTCCTGTCGTGAGGTAAGGTTTTCTCTCCTACATTCGCCGAATATGTTGAGGTAGATTTCTCTCCCCATTTTGCCGTCTCGCAGGAAATATTGAGGTAGATTTCTCTCCCCTTTATTCCGTCTTCGGTACAGGGGCTTGGAAACTGTCGCACTGTCATGCTGTCGTGAGGTAAGTCTTTCTCTCCACTATCCATCCCTTCACTGAATAGATCTTGGTAGAATTCTCTCCCTTTTATCGCCTCTCACAGAATATATTGATTCAGATTTCTCTCCCCCTTAATTCCGTCTTTCGTAAGGTAGCTTGGAGACTGTCGTCCTGTCATCAGGTAAGGTTTTCTCTCCTCTATACATTCGCCGAATATGTTGAGGTAGATTTCTCTCCCCTTTATTCCGTCTTCAGTACAGGGGCTTGGAAACTGTCGCACTGTCATGCTGTCATGAGGTAAGTTTTTCTCTCCACTATCCATCCCTTCACCGAATAGATCTTCGTAGAATTATCTCCCCTGTATCGCCTCTCACAGAATATATTGATTCAGATTCCTCCCCACCTTAATTCCATCTTTAGTAAGGTAGCTTGGAGACTGTCGCACTGTCGTCCTGTCGTGAGGTAAGGTTTTCTCTCCTCTATACATTCGTCGAATATGTTGAGGTAGATTTCTATCCCCTTTATTCCATCTTCAGTACAGGGGCTTGAAACTGTCGCAC
>JAVTVY010034348.1:0-13701 GCA_036873755.1 Hanleya hanleyi
TGTTTGGTAGTCGAATTTATCCTCAGAACATTGACCATTTTATGCGGGCGTTTCAAGAAGCGACAATACGTCCGTACGGCTACCTGTTCGTAGATTTAAAAGCCCATACCCCCGAAGATCGTCGGCTGACGACCCACCTGTTACCCGGCGAGGAATCACCACAACGGCATATACCCCTACACCATGCGCCGAGTCCACTCGTGGCAGAGCAGCAGCAGCAGCCCATCCCCATACAGCGGGTCCGCTTCATACCATCAGTCCCGGAATATCACCCAACCGTGAAGGCCCAACACGAGGTTGAAGAACATAACGTGAACTCGAGGCTATGGAAGGATTTGTTCAAAGAAAGTATGGACGCCGAGATGGGCGAGATTTTGGAGGCCACAGGAAACAAGTTTCAATGCAAAGGGTATTCGAAAGAGGAAGCTGCAATTTTAGCCCATAACAGATTGGCACCCAGACTACGACGGGCTTTACGTCAGCAGTATGTCGACTTACTGACCCATATGAAATTGTTGGATAAGGACCCAGTCCATATGGAAATTGAAAGAACAGCGTCGATGTTGAAAACCTCGGGCATGAACTGGAAAGCGGCGTATGTCAGAGCAATAGCACAAAAGAAACATTTGTTCGAACGCATCATTAAACAACGTTAAAGCATTAAGAAAGTGTGTTAAAGCGTTGAGACGAGCGTTAAGGCGCAACGACGGGCGTTGACGAGCGTCACTGCATTTCGATGAATTGGTGTCAATTCCATGAAATCAGAGCTTCTGAGCTAATTCACCAGGGCGTTGAAGCGTTGAGCTAAGCGTTGATGGGCGTTACTGTCTATAAAAGCGAGCGTATTCCCAAAAACACGCACAGTCGTCGTTCAACCGTCAACATGGCTTATACTTGTTCTGAGTGTGAACGCACGTTCACCAGACATTACGATATGATGCGACACCAGAAAAATATACATGGGACTGAAGACGCCGAGGAGCCCGTTGAGGCAGATGCTGATACAGAGATTGATGAGAGTGCATCGACTGATACCGAATCCAAGATGGCTGACAGTCTATCTACTGATATGGAGAGCTTGACCTCAGAGAATCAGCCTTCATCCCAGGAAAGTGAGGCAGAACCTACCTTCTGGGATCGTACTGTGACAGCAGCTATCAATACTCACGCTGAAGCGATCGAGGACGCCGGAGAGGATAATTTACAACAGACGTACACCCAAATGCGCCCCCGCATGAGGAAAACAGCCATGGTGATCTATGAACAGTATACCTTACTACCGCTTGAAATGAAAGGGGACCCCACGCACAGGTCCATCATGAAGACCAAGCGTCACTTGGAAGAGGATATGGGTTTACCACCCACCGAGGCCCTGGAAAATGCGATTAGAATGCGCAAACAACTGTTTCAAGACATGCTGCCCGATGAATATCCAGGCCTGCCTGACGATGATTAGAACAAACGGTTCAGAGCGAACATGGCCGAAGACGGAACTCTCTGAAATGGCGGCTTTTGATTGGACAAGAATACATCTAACGGGCAAGAACGGACATGACATGCAAATGGTGGTCTCTGATTGGACAAGAGTCTTTCTTGAATTGTAAACATACCCAACGCGGCTCCCCCCAGCGTGGGTATGTTATGATGGAGGGGAAAATAAACTATATGAAAAAAAAAATTGTTGTTTTTGTTGTTCTCTCATGTGTCATCCTTGTTGTTGTTGTTGTTCTCTCTCCGGTCTATATCATGGTGTTATGCTAGAGCGCTAAGGCGTAACTATGAGCGTTGACAGGTGTCACTGCATTTCCAATGAATTAATGACAATTCCATGAAAATCAGAGCTTTTGGGCTAATTCACCAGGGCGTTGAAGCGTTGAGCTTGGCGTTGGCGGACGTTGCTATAAGATGACACCTCACACGACGCATTCGAACCGTGAATAGCCCATCTCGACCCCAAATACCTTCCTTCACTGCCCGAAAATGGCCTCTTTCGCTACTACTCGTACCGATGACGTCACTGATGACGTCACAGATGACGGGAACATCCCTCAAATCGGTATGTACACCCCGAGAACTACAAGATGACACCTTCCAGGACGCATTCGAACCGTGAATAGCCCATCTCGACCCCAAATACCTTCATGTACTGCCCCAAAATGGCCACTTTACTTACTACAACCAACTGCGCATGCGCAGATTAACGCGACTTGCATTCAAAAACACACCATTCTGACTCTACCCCACACAAGCTTCACTTTGACACCTCACACGACCCATTCGAACCGTGAATAGCCCATCTCTATGCCAAACACACCCCTACATAGCACCCAAAATGCCTGTTTTCTATACTACGGGCCAGGCTGCGCATGCGCAGACTATTGAACACAGACGAACCATTAGTGTAGTCAAGTGCTCCTCACTCGACCCCATTGGACCATTAGGGACTCACCTAGACTCCAACATGTCCACCCCGTATGGACCTATACACCCATAGCCATGCAGTATAGGCCTATGGGCCTAACCAGGCCTCGGTGACTTTTTCAAACATTTCACCGATTCGCACGGGGACACTTCCTATCATGTTCTAAATGACGAGACGAGTAAAACGAGACCCCACAACCCTACCGCAAATGTATAGAAGTACGTTTCCCAGGGGGATAAACATTGAACCTATACCCCAGTATGGGACTATATGGGGCTCGGTGACTTTTTTCAAAAATTTCACCGATTCGCACGAGGACACTTCCTATCATGTTCTAAATGACGAGACGAGTAAAACGAGACCCCACAACCCTACCGCAAATGTATAGAAGTACGTTTCCCAGGATGGTCCTATACCTCCCATACCCCATATAGGCATTTTGCCGTAATTTAGGATAAAGTCCGTATTCCGTATTTTTTCAGGAAAATTTTTACATACACCCACCCTGGAACTAAGGGGAGATAACTCTATTGATAGACAAGCCCCGTTAAGCCCGGCGACCTATATACCCCTCATACCCCATATAGGCATTTTCCCAGGTTTTTCGATAAAGTCCGTTTTCCGTTTTTTTTTTTTTTTTTTTTTCAGGAAAATTTTTACATGCACCCACCCATGACTGGATGCCCCTTCACCTAGGCTTCACATGGATACCTCATAGAACTCCATCGGCCCATTAGTGGCTCCCCTAGCTCCCAAAACGTCTATTTCCATACCCTTGGGCCACCGCGCATGCGCAGAATGCCGATATTTCAACCCCACACCCAGTCCATTAGATGCCCCTTCATGAATGCTTCACATTGATACCTCACTCGACCCCATTGGACCATTAGGGGCTCCCCTAGCTCCAAAAAGGCTATTTTCATACCCTTCGGCCACCGCGCATGCGCAGAAGGCCGATATTTCAACCCCACACCCAGTCCATTAGATGCCCCTTCATGAATGCTTTACATTGATACCTCACTCGACCCCATTGGACCATTAGGGGCTCCCCTAGCTCCAAAAAGGCTATTTTCATACCCTTCGGCCACCGCGCGTGCGCAGAAGGCCGATATTTCAACCCCACACCCAGCCCATTAGATGCCCCTTCACCTAAGCTTCACTTTGATACCTCACTCGACCCCATCGGACCACTTTATCTAGGGACTACTTTTTCTCCGCGGAAGCTTTTTCCCGAGACCGAATCACCGCCAAAACCGCATCACCGCGGAAGAATACATGACCAGGGGCCCTTTGCCGGAACTATAGTCACCCAGAGTTACCTCCCCCTAGATTGGAACTCTTCTGTGCTGGAGGTGGGAAAGGTCATCGATGATTTGAAATACTCGCTTCTGATTGGTCGAGAGCCCCACACTTGCCCCACAAATTTGCATAGATAAGAACCAATTTGCACTTTTACTACTACTCACGCTGATAACATAAAAAACTTGTTTTGAATTGAACTTGAAACGAATACAATAATATTTTGAAAGTATTTATATAATATACAGGCCCATATATTCTAGTTCCTTGCTTTAAAAAAAGATGACATCCTTACCAAGTTTAATGACTTAAATGAATAAACTGAGTTCTCTTGAAAGCAAAAAACAAAAATTATCATGATATAGAAATTAGGCAAATAAAACAAAATTGGTTAATGATCAGGAGAAAGGGAGTAAATAATGTTGCTTATTACATTTCTGATAAGATATATTTGTTATAAAGTCTAAAAGAAATATTTCCTAAATATTTCAGAATATATATTTTTTTTGCAAAATGCTTGACTCAGTTGATCAATTATTATATTATCATTCCGAATATTGATAAAACTGATGGCAATGAAAGCAAATTGCAAAGAACGAATTCAATCAAACAACATGCATTCATAGCATGTGTATCTACAAAATGTTGTCAGTGCATGTCGGATCAAAGTGGACTTTTGATTGTTCTCCAACAAGCTGTCTCCCTTCGTGTACGCTCGTTTTGAAAATCAAATTAAGTTTGCTGCCTTTTTTAACCGAGATTCGTAAAAATATCCAAGTTACGGCACACTTATATGATAAATCATTGTTTAGCTACACTAGGGAAGTTATATACTTCAGTATATCGATCACACACACGCCGAGAAGACGAAAATACTAGAACGTCCTCCGGAGGGACCGTCCTGGAGAGCAACTCGGCTCCCGTGAGTACGGTCAGCTTTTAGATACGTCTCACACAGTGCGAGATGAATGCGCCACAAGTTTAATAATGTGCCATAACTGGCGCACAGTGTACAGTAAACGGCACACAGTATGCCGCTAATGGCACACGGTATGCGGAGAGCATGACGGAACTTGACTGTTAGTCGCTATCGCCACACAGATCGCCGCTACCGGCACACAATGTGCCGCTATCAGCACAGTGGAGTGAGTGAGTGAGTGAGTGAGTGAATAGGGTTTAACGTCGCTTTCAACATTTTTTCAGCTATATCACGACGGGGAAGGGAAGGGAGGGGAGGGGGAGAGGCAGGGGAACCTACTTGTAACAGAGCAGATCTAATGCTGCCATTTTTTATAGTGCTGTCCCACTGAAATATCATGCCGTAGGCAGACATGACACCCCACTCAGTCACATTATACTGACACCGAGCGAACCAGTCCTTGTTCTATCCTCTTAATTCAGCACAGTGGAATTCAGGTTTCATTACAATGCTAGTTGTTTTCAATTAACAGATCTATTCTACCCAACTCCAATATACATTGATGATTTGTATATTCGCCGAACGGTGGAAATTCTGAACGGCTTCATTCAAAAGTCTGAGAAAGTACAGTGTGCCATGCATATATATGCTATATGAATTTTGTGTTGAATTTTATTTTGTACCCTGTGAACACTGATCCATAATGGATATGTTCTAACAATATAAAAAATGTATAACTTCATTTAACTCGTTATAACTGACATTTGCAGAGGATTTAAAAGACGGTGGAATTTGGCCCTTTTGTAAATATCATGAAAATGATAAGCCTTGCGAATTGGTTTGGTTGAGAATACATAGCAATGTATTAATATGTATTCCGGCAGCATCATCTTAAATGATTTGGGATTAACGAAAATTACTAAAGTCTCTCAAGAGGGAATATATAGGGGGAATATTCGTCATAAATGTCGAAATATAGAGTTACAAGAGTATGGTCCGTCATTCATAATCCAGCCGTCGTCCATTAACGAATATCCGCGTTCATAATCCAAATACCTTTTCTATATTCCAAATAACAGCATTAGCACCAAATTCATAAACACTATCATATTATACATAAACATAAGCTAGTTTCCTGCAAGAGAGTAGCGATCAACAGTTTTCAGTGATGTCGGCAAGACATCATTATGTTCCAAAATTATCAAATCCGTATCGCTGCTCAGTATTCTTAATGCATATGATATTCGTTGTAAAGTCGTCATCTAGAGAATAATGCATCTGTCACGCTTTGATTGTGACTGTTCATATGAGCAGCATGAGGATCTTGAAATACCTGGGTTCATACTGCCCCTTGCCCCGGGTTAAGCGAAATTAGACACAAGTTACTAAACGTAAGACATACATACAAACGGTTCTAAAAGATATTGCTGATACATGCAAAATAGAAACGATGTAATTAATACTTACAGATTAACAACAACAGCCAAGAACTGGTCATCTTTAGTATGAGAATCATGACGTCCAAAGTTTCCCATCCAAGGTTATTGCCAACAAATGGAAGATTTTGTTATAAGGGATTCGAATACCAGTCAATTCTTTGCGGTGAGCAAACACCGATGTGTATCTGCCTGTGACATTTCAATGTACTGAATATTTAATTGGACGCAGCGAGTCATATATTTGCGTAACGCAATGAATTGGGGGTCTTTACTATTCTGTACGTGCTGCACACACGCGATTCGTTGTATTATATCATTCTGGAGGCGGAATTTGTCATCCTTTCTCTAAAAGTATAGAATTCAATTACAGCAGTTGTAATAAAGCTTTGTACACAACCGTGCATTATTGAATCAAATTCACTGAAGAATCTACAGAGCGCAGGTATCAAACGATAAATTGTAAACCGGTCTTTGTGAACACTGAAACAAAACTCATCGTTTAAAATGAAGGAGTACGCTGATATCTATACTCGAGGAATTGTAAACATCCATAAGGAGGGAACACTAGTCGTCTGCACGTCTCGTTTGCTGTTTTCTTCCACAGCGACAGATGGTCGTAATCATTGAGCAAATACTGTGGATATAATCGGTATTTTGGTCCATTTAATCTCTCTCGCGGTTTCCTTTATTGCACGATACATCCCTCAAAGATTAATTTAAAACTGTCAACGGTCTTCGGTCTTCGTTTTATAAACACCCTCCCGTTGACAGCCTTGCCAATTCGAACTGAGGAATTTGTGATGAACCGTGAGATACCACCGATGTTAGAATCGGAAGTCGGGATAACACACACACACACCCATCAGAACCGATGATTAGCACAAAATTTCTAACAGGAATGAAATAATTCAAATAATCGCAAGCTAGTTTCTTGTAAGAGAGAAGCATACACTGGAAGAAAAAAAGGGGATTCACCATGATGCACAACGGGTTATCTACAATAACAAGCGTCCGGTCTGTCATTCATTATTCAGCCTTGGTCCATTAAAGTATCTCCTCGTCTATAAGCCAAAGATCTGACTCATGTAACAGCATTAGCATCAAATTCAAAAATAAATCACAGCATACATAAAAATAGGCTAGTTTCCTAGAAGCCAAAGCTTTCCTTTGGGTTTCAGACCGATTCACCAGAGGATTCACTATGATACCGGAATGGGTATCTGGCAGTAAGAGAACCCTTGTTCTCGTCAAGATACCCCACGGATTCCTCACGATTTTTCAGTTCCTTCACATGATTCTCCGGATCACCCCACCACGTGAATGTGAGATCTTCGGCGCATGCGTGTGGTTGACATTCCTTCCGCTTGCCTCTTCTTTGGTGTAGACCATCGGTCGTCTTTGATCAGTAAAAGACACACCAACTTTCGTCATGCCATCGATGTCATATTCCACATCAGTTACATTTATCGTCACACAGAGAATGGTTTTGCAATGCATTTGCTGCAAATGTGACACATTTTCTACGGTTAATTTTTGCCAAATTGATCGAAAGTATTATGAGTCAGACTATTGGAATTCCTACCAAGACTGAGAACAGGAGTGGACAGTAGCAAACCATCTTTGTTCTTGTTCACATTCATAATTTATTCATAAGACCGATGGAAATTGGTAATCCAGCCAGAGATTCTCCCCACGAGAATCGGGGGGATTCCCCTGATGAACCCCCGTGGGATCCGGTTGATTCACTTGGAGTCTCGCAGGAGATGCCGTTGCTGAATTACCCTTCAACCATCTCTACGATTCCCCTATTTCTCTCAATGCATTCAACAGTTTTCAATGATACCAGGAAGATAGCGTTGGAGCGATAAACGACTAAAAAGCAACCATATGAATCTAGAGGAAAGCATTCGTCGACACCTAACATTCAGACCCGAGAAGGTTGCCCGGATGTAGTCAGACTGAGTCATTTGCACTTGCAATTTCGTCTCTGTTATTTTGAATATTTCAAATAATGTAGATAACGCTCGGGCATTGGGAGAGTTGGGGGGAGAAGGCAGAGAGAGGGGAATAGAGAAATTAGAAGTAGCGTATGGTAACAGCAAGAAAATTGTATGTGGAGCATTTCTCAACGTGTATGAATAGATTATTAATTAGCAATAACAAAGATAGGATTACGATAACCCGATCAAAAATAACCGGATTAACCTTTTAAATACCAATTTTCTCTCACAAATGTAATAGAGCTGCGTGCTGTTTTGTCGAGTTTGAACACACAGAGATACATTTCAATTAATTTGAAAATATGGGATTCAAAACTGTGACAGAGCAGACAGAGCATATCCTGCTGCATCAAACCTAGGAACAAATTTATTCAATGGACAATGATATAGGCTATATGTACTATATACCCACAGACCGTCTTTCTTGGTCAGCCGCTTTGATAGTAAAACTGATGTGACGTTACAGGTATGATTCGCCGCAACAATGTTAGGCTGCACGGTTTTCCGATATGTATTCACGACATCGCCGAGTGGGAGAAATACAATGTTACACGGACTGCTTTTATTGGCTCCACTCTCGAGTTGGGAGGACGGAAATGTGACCTCGGGTTGGTCCTTTTTAAAGTCCTAAATACACTTGCATTCTTTCATTTGCGTTCATTTGTTGGTATCCCAGCGTACAGAAATGTTTTCCGAGATGAGATTTGATATATCAGATTATATAAAAATACATATGATATGATTCTGAAGTTATAATATACAGATCCGAAAGCCCATCACCGATGATATATAAGCCACAATCAGGTTAAGGTCAAGAATGATTCGCCGCAACAATGTTAGGCTACACGGTTTTTCGGTATGTATTCACGACATCGCCGAGTGGGAGAAATACAATGTTACACGGACTGATTTCATTGGTTCCTCTCGAGTTGGAAGACGGAAATGTGACCTCGGGTTGGTCCTTTTTAAAGTCCTAAATACACTTTCATTCTTTCATTTGCGTTCATTTGTTGGTCCCAGCGTACAGAAATGTTTTCCGAGATGAGATTTGATATATCAGATTATATAAAAATACATATGATATGATTCTGAAGCTATAATATACAGATCCGAAAGCCCATCACCGATGATATATAAGCCACAATCAGGTTAAGGTCAACCCATGCCTTCCCATACAAGCGTTTTTAAACGAATATTTTATAATTCCGGTAGTGAACTGAATCTTTTTGACGAAAAAATATCCGTATGCCGCTTCAGATCCTGAGATTGTTAGAATTCTGTAATTTGCCAAACATTTCCTGAAATTTCACTTTTAGCTAAAAAGTGACTATGGGTGGGTTCTGGCAAAAATTCTATTTTTATTTCCATTTTTTCGCATGGAATGCTTGCATCTACTGTCCAAACTATGCGTTTAAGAATTTCATCATCGGCCAAATTGTTTTCTAGGAGTTATTCACAAAACCATGTTTTCTGCCGAACTGTGGGATTTTTAAATTAACGAAATTTTTAAAAGTACGATCCAGTAATGATGTTTTATTATTTGACGCATATTTTCGTGTTACTGATTAATTATTGTTAGTATGTTTTCAAAGAAAATACACCGGGAAAGTAGCAAAACTTGCGCGTTTGAGGTTTTTTGAAATAAATTAATTTATGTAAAACCCCAAATGTAAACTCGCCAAGGTTTTTTTCAGAGATGCGAATAGATATTAGTGTCATATTCCAACTATCAGTTTATCATTAAAATGCTATTGAGCATTTATTTATTTACTGTGCTTACGCAAAACAGGTTTGGTCAGGCCTGGAAGGTTGGCTTGGACAACAGGTGAGCATGAGAGGGGACATAACTCCAAAGGCAATCATTTTCGGTTGACATACAAATCAATGTGCGCTTAATACACTTTCTATGCTCACAAAGCAATATATTTATCAATGCAAATTTAGAAAAACAAATCCTCAGTTTATAGCCCTTTGAACATATTTAAGAAGCACTATTCTCTGATAAAATACAATGCGCACATCCAACATAATGAATCAAAAATCGGACAAATATGGATTCTGTTTAAAAAGTGCCTGGGGACCGTTGATCGCCTTCGGAGTTGAGTGATTATAATTATCTAATTTGTTCTTGTGTATATACTTTGGTAAAGAGCTTATGGGACTTTAGTATTGGGCCGTGTGCCAATATATGATACAGGACATACGAGGATTTGCATATATATTTATGGAATAAAAAAATAAAATAAAAGTTTATCATTAAAAGTGCAACCGATCGTGGTAATATCAGATATTGATATGCCGAACTGTGACAGTTGGTCCTAACCTGACAATGGGAACTTAAGTGCGTTAAGCGAAAATTGAAGCGGGTTATGGAAGGAGAAATATAGATTTAGTCAGACCGGTGTAAAATGGTTTTACCTAACGCCGCTGCTGAGATAGATCACGGCATCCATAGTTGTAACGTTTTGATGTCATCGTTGCAAACCTTCGAATATCATGAAATAAACAAATCTTTGCAATTTGAAACATCAAACATCTTTTATTCAAGGCAGACGATAAAGGTATCTTTCTCTCCCTAATAACACAGGTTGATCACAGGAGAACGCGAGAATGCGTAACCCTTTTCGGGTAACTCAAGGCAATGTTCCGATAGGAATTATCAAATCGTGCACCAAATGGATGGCCGGGCCATCAATGGATCATCTCAAGTGGAGGTCATCATGTTGTATAGGCAAACATATATGGAAATTTAAAACACATTTTAAGACTATCTTCTGTAAAATTGAGGAAGATGCTCTTAATATCAGATTGATAGCTTGTTTCTGCAATTGCTTCTCTACCTCATCTAACTGGAAGTTGGGGGAGGGGGGGGGGGGCGGCGGGCGGAGGCATCGAAGGGACTGAAATTCGTTGAGCGAAAGCATAAAGTATCTTTTCGTGAATTGATTATATAATCCTCGCAATATTTCGTATTCTCAAACAATGCCTTGCCTAGAGCTCCAATATCCCCTTAGCTGCTCTGTCTCCCGACATACATGTATCATGTAGTTTTCCCTCCGAGACCCCTCCCACCCATTCAGTTTGTAAACTTGTAAAATTCCGGCAAACGTGTTGTAGTATTTAACTTATCTTGTATTTCTGTCCAATCTTATTTCGACATTTCGAAAATAATTAAAAAACAATCAAATTTATTCTGTTTTTTACAATAAAGTGTATTTCATCGAAAGATATTTTCAGACTGTAGCATATCTCGCCTAGTAGCATTTGCTAGATTTTGTGTTAAATGGGACGATTTGATTCAATCTCACAAAACATGATTACAGAAACTTGTAAAACAGGGCTATACCATCAAGCGACCCCACTCGAAGTTTCTCAAATTTGGCGATACATATCGCATGCCGATAGCAAAATACGAGCGTAGCGTGCAAGATCTATGGTGGTACGTAATCGTAACTTATGTTTAATTCCGATTAACCCGAGGCTAGGGGCCGTATGAACCTATGCATTTCAAGTGTTCATATGAAAAGTCACAATCAAAGCGTGACTGAGACTTCACAACGTATATCATATGATCAGCGTTACGGATTTGATATTTTTGGAACATCATGATGCCTTGCTGGTATTATTGAAAACTGTTGACCGATTCTGCAGTCTTGCAGAAAATTAGCCTAGTTTTATGTGTACTATGATTTATCCGTTTAATTTGATGCTAATGGTATTATATGAATTACGTCTTCGGATTATGGAACCGGAAATTTCTTCAATGGACGACGGCTGAATATTGAATGACGCACTGGACGCTTGTATTCTGAATTTTTGTATTTAAGACTAATACTTTTGTATGTCGTGATTTCTTCCTCGTGGAATTAAAAAGCTGTGTGTTTTTCGGTCATCGAAATTGAATCCTGCGTTGAAATTAAGTTACGGTAATAATTATGTGGCTGGATGATTACTTTTCGAGTAATTAAAACGGCAACTCTACTGACACTAATGTTATTGCGCATGATTAGGGAAGTTTCTCAATGTACAATACCATTTGGCTGAAATAAAAGGAACTTGGATTTCACCATTGCAGACAATCTTGATTGCCTTCTCCGAATATTCCATATATTGAAAACGGAATTTAGCTATGGCGGAAAGAACGGATTATTTCACCCTTACTGTGTCGTTTTCATCAATTCCTGTTCGGTATTTAGAACCTCTGTGTATAGAGACAGAGATGGAATATACGTTAGAACAGGACAAATTCCCCGAATTGAAGGATGACCAACACATTTTACAGCCAGCTTTGATGAACCCTAAGTCACAAGTTCTCATACAGAATGAAATTTTGGACGTTTCTGAGCGGCTTCAAGCAGTGAAATGGAACCGCATCCCCAAAATACCACAGCCCAGTTACCAGGGTACGGTCCATCGACCAGGTCAGGAACGTCTAACATCAATGGATGAGATGACAGAAGCTCGGGGAGACTTAGTCACCGTTTTATCGGATTTAGGTATGAGAGCTTGGTCTATTATAATGTTCTTGTGTAACTGACCGGTGGTTTATTGTCCAAAGAACCAAAAAAAACCAGTAAAAGTCGTTTAAGTGGCGACCTCCTAATCTAGATATTTTTTCAATATATAAGTAAATTATAATCTTTCTCGCAATCATGTTGAACTGCTATTATTCTTTATTTTGTTTTAATGTTGCTATATGAGTTATGTATTTGGATTAGAGACGCGGAAATTCTTTGATTGTTGAAATTGGTGGTTGAATATTGAATGATGGACTAGACTTTATTTCTCCTTTCTCTCTTTGCAGTTAACTGTGAAAAGGAACCCAGGCAACATAAACAGAAGTCACTCAGTCCGATGTTGGAAGATGTGCCAAAAGAAGAAAAACTAACACCAGAGACCATTGTATGTACCGGTATACAGGAAGTAATTCTTACAGAAAGTTTGCGGAAACGAACCAGTTCCGTCCAGAACTGATTATTAATCCAAATAATTTTAACTTTGGTAATACTGGTGTTGTCGATTATTGAATCTCAAGCAATTAAATTAAGCTTATCGCAAAATGTGCTAACTGTATATGGCATTTAGCCTACATAATTTTAATATTTAACTTGAGATATGTATATTCGAGATTTCCCACACACCTTATCTCATTGACGGGGTTGTATGTGCATATATAGTTGTGATAATATTTCGTAAATCATTGATGTCCGGCTGAAATAAAGTATAGAGTTATCATGAACGAGGAATTTAGTTGTTTTTCATTCCGATTTCAGATCGTATCATATTGTAACAGTACAGACCCGATTCACTCAAACACCATGAACGACGTTCTCGGAATACTTCGGTCCGTTTTACATGCCGGAATACCATGCAGCCTAGCCTTGTTCCGGCAAATCATATACCTGTAACGCCACATCAATTTTACAATCAAAGTGGCTGATCAAGAAAGAATTTCTCCCACTCCCCTTGCCCTCTCTCCCCCCATCTCCCTGCCCTCTGCCACCCCCCCCCCCTCACCCTCCCTGCCCTCTCTCTCCAACTCTCTCAATACTCGATTATTGAATCCCAAGCAATTAAAATAAGCTTATCGCAAAATGTGCTAACTGTATATGGCACTTAGCC
>JAVTVY010034349.1:0-15293 GCA_036873755.1 Hanleya hanleyi
GGAACCCCACCGCTGGGCCTTTATACAGCAAACCCAGCAATCGCCGAGTCGTGCACCACGACTCTCACCACAACCTTCTTGGGAAGCCGACTGGGAACCGGAGTCACCCCCCAAAACTCCACCACCATCACAACGGGCACCTTCTTTTCAGACCTTTAAAAAACCACCCTCGATCAGGACACCCCACATCTCCAGAGCCGTGACACGTAGCAAGTCAACGAGACGAACACGACGCCGGACACAACCGCCCAAGGCCTGGAAGACCTATTAAAACCAACAGCAGCAGCAGGACAGCTCAGTCGCCATGTTTTACCTGACCCTACCCAGTAACAGTTCGCTGGATGTGTTTCCTGACAACACCGTGGCCAAGTACGTCACCCAGTTACCGCAACTGTTACATTTACCTGGCCGGTGGGAATGTGCCCTCGTGGATATCCAATACCCTTACTCGTGGTACAACGTGCGAGCCAATGAAGTGTGGTACGAGGTCACCTACGAAGGCAAAAACACCCGGCTCACCCTGCCCGAAGGCCAATACGATACCCCAAAGAGTTCATGGGTGGGCTGTCAAGACTGATGCATGATAAGGCGCTACGGGGGGTGACGGATAGTGCAACACGCCTGATAGCCTTGCGCTTCAAGAGAAACGTGTTCTTCGATGTCAACGTACACAACGACAAGGCACAGCTTACCGTCACCGATACCGGGAATGTGAAACTCAGTCCTACACTACAGCAAATGCTGGGTTTCGATCTACAGACGTTCGCTGGTCCCAACCAACACCATGGCGAGATGCCGATGGATATGAAATCGGGTATGTACGGACTCTACGTCTACTCGGACGTGGTGGACAACCACATCGTGGGCGATATCAACACACCTCTGTTACGGGTGGTCCCCATTAAAAATACGTATGGCGATCAAGTCACCCACAGTTTCAACCATATCATGTACCTGCCTGTACGACATACCGACATCAACACGATCACGGTGGATATAAGAGATGACACGGGACGAGCGGTGGCATTCGAACGAGGAAAAGTGGTGCTGACACTTCATTTTCGACAAGCACGTGCTCCCCACTTTGCATAATGAAAGTACCTTACGAGTGCGATGCACGCAGCTATGCCGACTATTATGCCCAACAGGCCGGGGTGGCTTTCCGGTATTTAGCGGTGCACGCATGCAACGAGGACATGGTCTGGGGAACATACTCGGCAGCATTGTGAAAACGTTCCTGCCCTTGGTGACGCGTGGGGTGAAAGCAATCGGCAAACAAGCGGTACGCAGTGGACTGCAAGTGGCCGGTGATGTCTTGGGGGTACGGCACCCCGACAAGCCTTGAAACGACGGGCCAAAGAAGCGGGAGGCGTCTTGGTGGCCAAAGCACAACGCACCGTAGGGAATAAAAGAGCTGCCCCACCGAGATCACGCACCAGTCGACGACCGACCCAGCGACGACGCACATCCAAGAAGACCCGGGATATCTTTTTCTTAAAACATGGCCTTAATCCACGCCGAGTCCTGCCCCTCCACCAACAGTGAATTTGATTTGTGGACCGTGCCGCCCACACAAACCAGTGTCGAACAAGGATTATGGGTGGAGCATCTCCCGCTCTCCAGCATCAACGAAACCGGGCCCATCGAGTTCACCATCAGTAATGCGGATGCGGCCTATGTGGATTTAGCCCATACCTACTTGTATGTGAAAGCCAAGGTGGTCAATGGAGCTGGCACCAGAATCGCTGACCAAGCAACGGTGGGCCCGACGAATCCCTGGCTGCACTCGATGTTTCAGCAGGTGGATATTTTTCTCAGCGACAAACTCATCAGTGACTCCACCAACACGTACCCCTATCGAGCCTACATCGAGACACTGTTGTCGTATGGCCGAGAGGCTAAAAATCTCAGCTGACAACCGCTTTATTCTACAGGGACACGGCCGAGCACATGGACACGGTGGACAATGGGGGATATACCAAACGGAAGGCTTTCACTGCGAACAGTGCCTCGGTGGATATGATGGGTCGACTGCATGCAGACATGTTCATGCAAGACCGGTACCTCTTGAACAAGACCCCCATCAAAATCCGACTGATACGGGCGCCTCCCACCTTCGCCTGGATGGCCACTAACGTAGAGGGGCATGTAGCGGACTATAAGATTGTCATCCAAGACGCAGTCCTGTATGTCCGAAAAGTGAAACCGAATCCAGCCGTTCAATTGGGACACATGAAAGCGTACCTGAGATACAACACATATCACGAATCGTTAGATTCTTGGTATGTGCTTTAGAATAGGTTAACCAGAAGACTATTCTGTGAAGTCATGTGACGCAGTCAGTATGTCGGCACCTCTTCCCACTTCCCTTATATGTGTTGTAATTGGAAACAAAACCAGCCCAGTGTGCAAACCAAAGTGTTCTCTGTGCCTGCTGGAAATATGGGCGCCAACAAAGAAAACCTGTTCCTGGGGGAACTACCCAAGCGATTGATCCTGGCCTGTGTGGAAAATACCAGTTTCAGCGGAGCCTACCCAGAGAATCCGTTTGATTTTAAACATTTCGGCATCAATTTTGTGGCCCTGCATGTGGATGGACAACAGGTGCCAGCCACGGCCTTAACCCCGAACTTTGGGCGGAGGAATTTCATTCGAGCCCATCAGAGCCTGTTTACAGCCACCGGTCAAATCAACCAGGACGAAGGGAATATGATCAGTCGGGAGGACTACGCGAACGGATACACGTTGTTCTGTTTCGATCTGACCCCACCTTAGAGAACGACCATCAGCTGGCCCTGGCCAAGCAAGGCAACTTACGGTTGGAAATCCACTTTGCACGAGCCCTGGCGACCACCGTCAATGTGATCGGCTACGCCGAGTTTGACAACATCATTCAAGTGGACAAGGCGCGCAACGTCCTGTGTGACTTCTCCACCTAACATGGATACAGACCAGATAACCACCGTGCTGGAGAATGACCCAGAGACACGTAGGGTCTTTCAAGGGTGTTCGCCCGAGATGTGTTTCCATTAGACCGTATGTATCCGGCTGCTTACGTTCTCAACACGGACCCGATGGATCGACCCGGTGAACACTGGGTGGCCGTGTACTTGACAGAACAGCAGGGGGAATACTTTGACCCGTACGGTCTGCCACCCTTCCATCCCGATTTAACAGACTTCATGGATCAAGGCACAGAGACGTGGTGTTGGAACAGTCAAACGTTGCAAAGCCTGACCAGTGGTGTGTGCGGACAATATTGCTTGTTTTACCTGTACCATCGATGCCGGGGAAGACCCTTATCTACTATCGTACAGATGTTTGACGAGTACCCCCAGGCCGAGGACCGCGATGTACTCGTCTATGACTGGGCCGCCCATCATTTCAATGTACAAGCCCCGTTCTGGGCTTAAGTTAATGACAAGCTCTTTGTTCTGGGCTTCAATGTACAAGCCCCTTGTTCTGGGCTTCAGTTAATTACAAGCCCCTTGTTCTGGGCTTCAGTTAATTACAAGCCCCTTGTTCTGGGCTTGAGTTTTCACGTGGTTGTTCTCACGTTGTTGTTGTTCACTGAATAAAAAATGAGATCTCACCAAAAAACCCTGTCTTGTGTGTTTTATTCATAATGCATCAATGCCCAATGTGGAGATTCAGTCAAACTGAAATCAGTGGTGTAGGATGGGGTCAAAATGTAACCCATCAAGTTTAGAAGGCAAGAGCACTATAGTAAAAAAAAAAGAACCAATGAAATCAGCCTACAGACCAAGTACGTGTCTTTGGTCTAGGTTTGGAGCGGGCATTTCATTGAGGTACGTGTATACGGTGAGTGAAGAGACTCGTCCAAAACGTATAGATTATGACTATAAGTTCTATGAGCATAATGCATGAAAGTGGCTTTGAACACCGTATTAGTCAATCAGTGGCCTAGAATGGAGCCAAAGGTAACCCATCCATGTCCAGAAAAACATTACCCGGGTGTACAAGAACCCAGATGTAGGCGCGGACGTCAGCGAAAGCACACCGTGAATACCCCAATTCGATTGGCTGATTGCTCGATCGCTGATTGGTTCTTTTTCTCGACCGCTGATTGGCTCTTTTTCTCGACCGCTGATTGGTCCAATTGGACCGTCTGACCTGGAGGTCACCCTTTGACCTTTTGACCCGCGTCCGCGCGTGCGCGCACTGCCGGGGATGACGCGAGATGACGCGCGCGCGCGCACGCGCTGCGGGGCGCTGGGGCGGGAAAACACCCCGGCGGTTGAACATTGGAACTCTTCTATGTTTGGAGGATGAACATACGGACGTCTAAGGGGAAAAATTGGAACTCTTCTGGGTTCGAAAGTGAAAACCCGGAAGTGACGTGACAACCCACGTGACCTGCGTATATACTCCTGTAAAATAGAGCCGATTTTATTTCTTTGGAAAGGGGGAAGGTCAAAAGGACTTGCGCTTTTTATACTACTAAACTGTGATGTAGATTACATCTTGCATAGACCTTAAGGCCGTGATATGCATATGAAGTATTCTGGGGCATGGTCAGTACTTTCCAATTTTCCCTTCGTCTACTACTCGCCGATTTATATTTTCAATGAATACAAGGTTGTCTTGAGAAATATATCTCAAAATATGTGTACTTCCTATTTCCCGCAGGAATTTATGGAATATCAATTCTTTCCGCAATAAACTTACAATTTACTGGCTATGGTAACGAAATTCTCCGTGTCAATTTGAGGTGGATATGAAAACGCACTGACTCACAGGTGCACTGGCTACAATTCGCTACAGTGTAATGAAATGTGTTCATTTTTTAGGCGCCCGTGGTTTATTAATATGCACACACATATGTTTTTCTTATAGTTCATTGGCTGAACCGCGAGGCGGGGGAAAAAATATCAAACTAATTTCGTCTCGCGAGCAGTGTGTGAACGCAAGCCAAACAGCTCAGCATGTTATTTTGACTCGATTCATACGCTCGACTCTTCAAAATGGACTTGAAGAAGACGTTATGCGGGAACTGAAATCAATTTCTTGAAACTTTTGCTCACCGTGTGCGCTGAAACAACAACAGAGCTGTCAGGCAATTGAGGCCGTTAGCTCAGCTGATATCTCTCGTGTGCGCCGGATTATATACCGAAGGAAATATCTGTGAATTTCGATTAGCATACGAATGCATGGTGATGAAGGCTTCATGGTGTGTTATACCCACCTAGGAAAAAAACAGCCACAGATATGCATCAAACACCTGGGAGTATGGGATATATGGTATACATCTGGACTAAACTCTTTTATCAGGTAAGCTATTGCAATTATTATAATATTCATTCAAAATATTAGCAAACAACATTCTGTAGAACTATCTGTTTGAAACATTTTCTGTTTTGGGTGTCATTCTCTGGGTTAAATATTGGCGTCAGCCATTGTTGATTTGGACCAGTTCAATACTCGTAGGTTTGATAGGCATTCTTTTCCATTCATGGAATTTTTACAGTTCCACAGTGTCACAAAACAACAATAATGCCATGATGTCACAATAAGACGTTACAAAGACAATTTATCAATTCCGAAGCTCGAAGACAGAAAATTGTCAAACTTCACAAATTAATATCTCAACAATTAGAACATCTTACGAGCTGATACTTCAGGACTAAATCATAAAATATCTGTACTTTCTAACCTTAGGAGAATTCGTCATGAAATTATTTAGAAATAGTTCATTCGCGCACGATAAAACACCAAAAATAAACAAAGCGGGCTGTGTTAGTGAGGCTTCAGAATGTGGGTGTTTGTTTACATTCTGCAAATCGAACTAATTTTAAAATTAACCATAATATGTACTGAGTAGGTAATAATTTAAATTTTCGCCACACTACCATCTATTTATCCATGTTAAAACACCAGGTACATTGGAAATAAAACTGATTTTCTTAGCTAAACAAATACGTGTAAACTATGGATTACAGTGTTATCATAATTCCGTGAAAATTGAAACGGATTTATCGAAAAAAATAGGAAATTTTTATGCTTAAGTAACACAGCACTATAACAGCGGGCAAGCCTATTCTTGCACTGAATGACACTGCACTGACTGACACTGGCCGCCATGTTGAACTCACCTCACACCACACGACACAAAAACTGGCCGCCATCTTGGACCCACATGTATCTTGCACTGACTGACACTCACCTCACACCACACGACACAAAAACTGGCCGCCATCTTGGACCCACATGTATCTTGCACTGACTGACACTCACCTCACACCACACGACACAAAAACTGGCCGCCATCTTGGACCCATCCATCTTGGTCCCATCTCCTACCACACACGACACAAAAACGGGCCGCCATCTTGGACCCACACCACACACGACACAAAAACGGGCCGCCATCTTGGACCCACATTAAACTATAAATAAACGTGTATATTTGACATTTATTCACAAAGACAATCATGAGTTCCAGACGACGAGCGCTGTTTACACATCATCCGCGTAGGGACCCGAGATATGCCGCTGCTGCGGTTACAGAACACAGAGAAGAAGTTATCAGCGAAGAATATGGAGGAGGAGGAGGAATATCGATAACCACAAGTTTTCAAAGGGTGCTAGAAGACGAAGCTACGTTAATACGCAGCACAGATGAACTTCGGCAAAATATACGCACAGAAGAAGATAGACGATTGCAAAGACAACAGAATGAAGAAATCGACACGATGGAGGCCATTGAAGAAGGAGGAGGAGGAGAAAATATGTGTCGTATCACACTATCAAAGGCTCTTTTCAGAGCCAATCATCTTTCCGGAAGAGAAAACTTCTTTCCAAAAGCACACAAAAATAACACCAGCTCCCATCATCCTTTTTCCAAAAAAAAATTTTTTTTTTCAAAAAATCTTCACACTGTCAAGGTCAAATTTTTTTTATTTTTTTTATTTTTGAGATAGTGGGTCGAGTGAGGTATTAAATTGAAGCTGACGTGAAATGCTTCACATTGATACCTCACTCGACCCGATCGGACCATTAGGGGCTCCCCTAGCACCAAAAAGACTATTTTGAAGGTTGATATCATGATATCAATCTTCAATCTTCATTTTTTTATTTATTTTGGAGGTAGTGGGTCGATTGAGGTATAAAAGTGAAGCTGACGTGAAATGATTCACATAGATACCTCACTCGACCCGATTGGACCATTAGCGACGCCTCTAACCCCAACAAGGCTATTTTGAAGGTTGATATCATGATATCAATCTTCATTTTTTTTGTTTTGGAGGTAGTGGGTCGAGTGAGGTATCAAATGGAAGCTGACGTGAAATGCTTCACATTGATACCTCACTCGACCCGATTGGACCACTAGGGGCTGCCCTAACTCCAAAAAAGGCTATTTTGAATTTTCTGCGCATGCGCGAAGGCCGAAGGCTATGAAAATAGCCTTTTTGGAGTTAGAAGCGTCCCTAATGGACCAATCGGGTCGAGTGAGGTATCTAATTGAAGGTGACGTGAAGGAGCATCTGATGGACTGGGTGTGGGCTTGAATTAGGGTGATTCTGCGCATGCGCGAAGGCCGAAAGGTATGAAAATAGCCTTTTTGGAGCTAGGAGAGGCCCTAATGGTCCAATGGGGTCGAGTAAGGTATCAAATTGAAGGTGAGGTGAAGGGGGGTTTAATGGACTGGGTGTGGGGTTGAACTATCGGTATTCTGCGCATGCGCGGCGGCCAAAAGGGTATGAAAATAGCCTTTTTTGGAGCTAGGAGAGCCCCTAGTGGTCCAATGAGGTCGAGTGAGGTATCAAATTGAAGATGAAGGAACTACGCAGACCGGAAGTGACGTCATACACCTGCGCACAACCGTGATGGAAAAAACCCAGAACCAAGTCAGTACATGCATTCCATACAGCCAGACGAGGTCAAAATACTCGCTTCTGATTGGCTGTCAAAGGTCAGGTAAGTCAGATCTTGAACGGGAAAAAACCCAGAACCAAGTCAGTACATGCATCCCATAGTCCCAGGTCACGCGGAAAAACCCCAGAACCAAGTCAGTACATGCATCCCATAGTCCCAGGTCACGCCCGATTTACGCAGACCGGAAGTGACGTCATACACCTGCGCACAACCGGGATGGAAAAAACCCAGAACCAAGTCAGTACATGCAACCACACACGACACAAAAAACGGCCGCCATCTTGGACCCATCCATCTTGGTCCCACCTCCTACCACACACGACACAAAAACTGGCCGCCATCTTGGACCCACACCATCTTCATCCCACCTCCTACCACACACGACACAAAAACTGGCCGCCATCTTGGATCCACACCACACACGACACAAAAACTGGCCGCCATCTTGGACCCACACCATCTTCATCCCACCTCCTACCACACACGACACAAAAACTGGCCGCCATCTTGGACCCACACCATCTTGGTCACACCTCCTACCACAGACGACACAAAAACTGGCCGCCATCTTGGACCCACACCATCTTGGTCACACCTCCTACCACACACGACACAAAAACTGGCCGCCATCTTGGACCCACACCATCTTGGTCACACCTCCTACCACACACGACACAAAAACTGGCCGCCATCTTGGACCCACACCATCTTCGTCCCACCTCCTACCACACACGACACAAAAACTGGCCGCCATCTTGGACCCACACCACACACGACACAAAAACTGGCCGCCATCTTGGTCCCACCTCCCACCACACATCACTCACGCATGCGCACACGCCCCATTGTGACGTCACACCAAGTTCTGCGCATGCGCAGTGAGGCGCTATTTACTCTACTTGCTCGCTACCTACTACTCATGACAAACGTAAAGATGAGAACAGTTGAAATTCCCGCGAGAGGAGAGGATTGGCTAATACAACCCGGAAACGTCTAAAGTTCACTAAGATTGCGTTGTGTTTGAAATTACGCGTTAGAGATCATGCGGACTTGAAGTCACGCGTCATCAAGTTGAACGTAAATTACGTTGTGTCTAAAGTTACACGTTAAAGGTGGATTTTGAGGAGCCGTAAAAGGGACATAGCAAAGAAAAATGTTGGCCCCGATTAAGTTGACTTATAACGACTTATTAACTCGATATAATGAGTCGTTATAACGACTTATTTAAATCGTTATAACGACATATTAAGTCGGTATAAGGCATATTAAGTCGTTATAAGAAATTATTAAGTCGTTATAGGGACATATTCAGTCGTCATAACGCATTATAACGACGACTATAACGACATAATAAGTCGTTATAACGATTAATAACGACGTTATAACAACTTATTAAGTCGTTATAACGACATATTAAGTCTTTATAACGACATGACGACTTAATAAGTCGTTATAACGACTTATTATGTGTCGTTATAACGTCTCTATAACGACATATTCAGTCGTTATAACGCATTATAACGACTATTATAACGACTAACAACGTTATAACAACTTATTAAGTCGTTATAACGACATATTAAGTCTTTATAACGACATAATAACGACTTAATAAGTCGTTATAGCGACTTATTATGTCGTTATAACGACTCATTAAGTCCCTATAACGACATATTCAGTCGTTATAATGCATTATAACGACTATAACGAGATAATAAATCGTTATAACGAGATAATAGGTCGTTATAACGACATAATAAGTCGTTATAACGATTAGTAAAGACGTTATAACGACTTATTAAGTGGTTATAATGACATATTAAGTCGTTATAACGCATTATTACGACGTTACAGCGCCTTATTAAGAAGGTATAACGACTATAACAACATAATAAGTCGCTATAACGACATCATCAGTTGTTATAACGCATTATAACGACTATTATAACGACTATAACGACATACTAAGTCGTTATAACGACATAATAAGTCGTTATAACGATTAGTAAAGACGTTATAACGACTTATTAAGTGGTTATAATGACATATTAAGTCGTTATAAGGCATTATTACGACGTTACAACGCCTTATTAAGAAGGTATAACGACTATAACAACATAATAAGTCGCTATAACGACATAATAAGTCGTTATAACGACTACTTATTATGTCGTTATAACGAAGTCGTTATAACGACTTCTTATGGCGTTATAACGACTTATTAAGTCGTTATAATGAAATGATGTCGTTATAACGACTTATAATATCATCATAACGACTTACTAAGTCGATATAACGACATATGGTGTCGTTATAACGATTTACTGAGTCGTTATAACGACTTATGATGTCCTTATATCGACTTAATAAGTCGTTATTAAGCCGTTATAATGACTTAATAAGTCTTTAGGTTAACTTAATAAGTTAATGAGCCGACTTAATAAGTCGTTATAACGACATAATGAGTCGTTATAACGACATAATGAGTCGTTATAACGACTTAATAGGGACAAAAAAAAAAATTCCATGTCCCTTTTACGGCTCCGTAGGATTTCTTATCTGACGCGTAAAATAAACTTCTTGTCTTTAACGCGTAAGCTTTTGGCTTGAAGATATGCGTCATCAAGTAGAACGTAAATTACATTGTGTCTAAAGTTACACGTTAAAGGTGGATTTCTTTATTTGACGCGTAAAATAAACTAGTTTGAATATTGGCGGTAAGAATACAGAATTATGATTGGTTGGTTATCAAGTTTACGTTGTAAAATCTAGCACGTCGTTCTTGTGTTTAACGCGTAAATTGTTGGCGATTTATGGCGCGAACGGCCCATGTATCGTAAGATTGTGACGACCTACAGGAACATTACGTGAAGTTGAAGCTACACGTCGGACAGTTGAACGTAAATTGCGTTGTGTCTAAAGTTACACGTTAAAAGTGGGTGTCCTTACTTGACGCGTAAGATAAACTAGTTTGAATACTGGCGGTAGAAATACAGAATCCTGATTGGTTGGTTATAAAGTTTACGTTGTAAAATTTAGCGCGTCGTTCTTGTGTTTAACGCGTAAGCTTTTGACGAATTATGGCGCGAACGGCCCTTCATACACGCCTACACCGTTCAGCTTGAATCCGGGCAAACAACTTCAGTTTTGAACATGAGCGAACTGCTTTGCATATGTTCTGCACTTATAGCGGTGAAAATAATCTCAAGATCATTAGTATTATCACTAGGTCAACATAGCTATTATGTAGAATTGAAAGGTAATCGGAATGTTAGATAGAGAACAGAATCTCAACGAAGGTCTGTCTCTATTTTTATAGTATGCCATAGTTCAAGAAGCTAAGCCCTAATTATACTGACATTAATTTTGCGATATTGACACCGTAGGTAGGGTATAGCTGTGGATCCGAAAATTCCATCTTAGCTTTCTAAGGGCATTTCACGTTTCACTTAACACTACCCTTAGATTTTCGCTGTGATTCGGCATGTATTTCACACGGCGCCATCTATCTAGAGGGAGATAATCCAGTTCGAAAGTTGTTCCCAAAGCATGATATCAAATGTTGGCCCCATTTAAACGAGCCAATGAAATTATCTGTATTCAAATATTTCTCACACATGCAAACATATCAGTTTCACGAGGCGCAAGACTGGGGGAGTCTACGCGAGACCAAAACGAAGTTGTGCAAATTAGCTATTTTATTTTTCACTCTAGTGGAGCATGCTTCTTTGTTTATCTTAAGAAACAACGGCCTAACATATTTGAAAACAAAATAAAATCGACGGCAGACCACATGAAAATGATATGCTTTTTATTTTGTGATGGGGGCACTTCGAGGCCCACCATGGGGTCATTTCAATCGATCGCTTTCTGGAGGTGTGTCTTCGTTGTATGAATGTGATTGCACCGATGTCGGATGTAACGGGACCAATCGGATGTGACCATTTGGGAAACGCCCTATTACACTCAGATAGCACCCGTTACCGCATGGCTACGAGCAGAAGTTTCTACGTATGATCGTGCCATGCGTTCGGATGATGCGAAAATTCCTACCGACCGGATTAGGTCGGGCGGATTTCTGCTTCAAAACGTCAGTGTGGCCTACCGTTATGCGCTCGTAAGGATAGAATACATATTTATCAACTTCCCGGGCTATTTATTTCCTGTCCTGCTCCTTTTATTTTCATAAATGACGAAAAAAAAATAATAATATCGAGATTTATCTAACACGAAATCGGTAGCCATCCCAGAATCTATATGATTCAGCTCGGATACCATATAATATATTATGCTTTAGTATGCCGAAATCTTTGGAATGTGATAATACTGAAGAGTTTGGATTTCTTTACAGCTCAACTGTTAGGTCAAATGAAGTACAGACTGCAAGGCTTGTGGAATGGTTTACTGTAAATACATATCGGTTGGGCAAGATGATGTCATTGTTTTATATGAATTATGTGAACCCACCCCCAAGAAACTGACGGATAATTTTTCAATTTATTTTTATTGTACCAGTTTCAACGTCACAAGGACAGACATATTCACATTAATGGTACATTATTTTTGTCTCCAACTGAGTGTGGCAATAATTTGTTATGAAACATTTGTTCTTTTGTCATGAAACATTAAATATGATCGTATCACGTATAATCTACACGTATACAAAATAGAAGGACGGATATCGGTCTGATTATTTTTGGTCAGATTAATAAATATGTAGGTGCCACTTACCTGTTTTCAAAGAGTCTGGAACTATATACCTGTACAAAACGACAATGTGCGAGAGGGGAGAGAGAAATGTGATGGGAACTAGCTTAATTAGGGACATGAGTATTCCATCTAATCCAGATACACCCGAATTTATGTTCATTATAACATAATCTAACGCCACTTGACGTCGCTATGGACCCTGTGAAGTTGTTAGGGAGATGAGTATCTAAGTATTCGCCAAAGTTTGAAGCAGTATTTAGAATTTACGATTCTAGCTTTGACGTCACGGACCTAAACTATTAGTTTAATGTTTAGCAAACGTTTCGCCGTTGGTAGTTTAAGTTCCAGATTACAAGAGATTACAAGATATTCATTGTGTTCACATGAAGAGGCACACTCAAGGGCGTGATTGGGATACATCATACTAAAGAAAATCTTCACCAAGACCAATACATTGAAAAATGTAAGGATTGAAAACATGTTGATGTCTTGCTGGCTTCATTGATAACTGTTCACCGTTTCTCTCTTGCAAACTTGCTCTTCTTAAATCAGAAGGTTTCTTCCCGGCTTGGAGCTGTTCTAGTGGAATCAGGAAGGGTGAAAAAGACAGCATTTTCTAACTGTTTACACCGCATGTGGATCGGAGTAGTACGACAAAAGTCTGCTGACTGTACTCCGACATTCATCTCCCCCATTTAATCCTACGATTTGTGATGTGTGTGTACATTTAAAATCGGCTGATGGTTAAGGAGAAGGTTAAATGACGCTAAAAGCATACATTTTTACCGTCCCGCTCATGTCATACGTTTCCATAGTAAAAGCTTCACACATGAAGAGATGATATAGATTCACTCCCGGTTCGATGACGTCATTATGAAGTCACTTGTATGTTCAGCTGAACATATTTGTTTTAAAGTACAGGATCCACCAGCGGAAGTCCATATCTCTAGGTCTGCCGTTCGCGATACATTCATAACATATGCGGAAACATGCTGACTCATAGTCTGTCTATTTTAAGGTGTACGGACATTTCCCCCAGTTGACATTTCCCCCATGGACATTTCCCCCAGTGGGCATTTCCCCCAGTGGACATTTCCCCCACCCAATATTTTTAGGTTATTTTGAAAATATGTTTTAAATAATTTGACAACAACACAAATTTTTTTAATATATTTTTTATTTTCTATATATAAGGATTTCCACATATGTTTTACAATAAATGAATCACATAGCGATAAGATATTATACATATACACAGTATATAGCAGTATTATACAGTCTCGTAGCACATTTTAAAACAATATAAAAGATGTAAACGTGGTATATAGCATAACATTAAAGCCCAAGTCCCACTTAGGCGAATTCCTTTACGAAGCTTGACGATTTAAGATCGTAAGTATTGGTAAGATTCTCGCAAGCTATTCGTAAAGACATTCGCCATGATTCGTAAGCCATCGCTTCAATTCGTAAGAAAATCGTCGCCACGGTTTTATCGCCGCGTCAATTTCAAAATGTTCAAAAAATTCGCCAAGCAATGCGATTTTGCCGTAAGTCTCAAATATTCGTAATTTTATCGTAAGTCGTCGTAACTACGTTGTAATGCATCGTAATTAAGTCGTAATTTAATCGCCTTATTGGTAACAGTTCCGTTAATAATCGTCAAATGAAAAATAAATACTAATAGATACGCTAAAGCCCAAGTCCCACTTAAGCGAAGTTGTTTACGAAACTTTGCGATGTATTGGTCGTAATGTTTCGTAATAAATCGCTTTATAAAAACCGGTTTTCCCGTCATTTGGGGCGAATAGATACGACATGTTTTACGAGTAATTACGACTGTTTGCGATGCAGTTACAAAGAAATACGATACTTTTACAACAGTTAGCGATATTCGCACCGAAATTTAGGCGAATCAGTGCGATACAGTTGCGAATATGTGCGATGTATTTGCGAACATTTACGAAGTGCATACGACTACTTGCCATTATTTCACGATGTCTCGCGAATACGTACGAAGGTTTTACGACGTTTTTACGACGTTGTTATGACAGTTTGGGTAAAATGTTTACGATTACTTCGTATACCATCGTTTCCTGTCGTAAGTTATCGTAACTATTAGTGCTTATTTTTCTCTTGACGATTATTAACGGAACTGTTACAAATAAGGCGATTAAATTACGACTTAATTACGATGCACTACAGCGTAGTTACGACGACTTACGATTGTTTACGATAAAATTACGAATATTTGAGACTTAAGGCAAAATCGCATTGCTTGGCGAATTTTTTGAACATTTTGAAATTGGCGAATGTCTTTACGAATAGCTTGCGAGAATCTTACCAATACTTACGATCTTAAATCGTCAAGCTTCGTAAAGGAATTCGCCAATGTGGGACTTGGGCTTTACTTAGGAAACGATTGTATACGAAGAAATCGTAAACATTTGACCCAACCTGTCATAACAACGTCCTAAAAACGTCGTAAAACCTTCGTGAAATAATGGCAAGTAGTCGTATGCACTTCGTAAATGTTCGCAAATACATCGCACATATTCGCAACTGTTTCGCTCTGATTCGCCTAAATTTGGGTGCGAATATCGCTAACTGTCGTAAAAGTATCGTATTTCTTTGTAACTGCATCGCAAACAGTCGTAATTATTCGTAAAACATGTCGTATCTATTCGCCC
>JAVTVY010034350.1:0-152793 GCA_036873755.1 Hanleya hanleyi
CTTGCGCACAAATGCTGAAGTATAATCGGACCCTGTGAAGGAATGAAATCCAGGGAGGGCTGCGCACACGTTCTGACTGACCCAATGACTTCGCAACAGACGATATGTTGATGAATCGTCTATCTCTCTTCGATGTTGTGCGCAGCCCTCCCTGGATTTCATTCCTTCACAGGGTCCGATTATACTTCAGCATTTGTGCGCAAGGGAAAGAAGCGGCCATTCGTGCTGTTGGAAAAAGACAAGGAGGTACAGAAGGCATTCAGAGACATAGGAACAGATGCAGACCCAAGCCAAAGGAGTCAGGAGATCTTGCTGAAGTACACAGCGACGATCTACGGGGCAAAGAAAGAAGGTACCTCCCTCAACAAATGCAGATTCCAGGCCTTTGAAAAGGTATACCGACCCAAGTCCACTGGAAAGAACCCCTTGGACAAACTTAAGGGCATTGATGCAAGCGGAATACCGCCGTGTGAATCTGAAATCATCACCCATATCAAGAGAGCTGCATTCGTTTCCAGAATGTGGACACATGCCGATGAAGTCACCATTCAGCAACACCCTTCAGAGAAAGATGGATGGGAACTGATTGAGGGAGCCTACATCCCAATCTGGTTTGAAGGCCAACAGCTACCGGAAACGATGGTTCCGGAGGAAGAAACTGACTCGGATGAATTGGAGAATGACGAGAGTGACGAAAGGTTAGAGGTTGCATCATCTGATGAAGAGGAAGGAGTTTCTGATGAGGAAGAGAATGCTGAATGATCCATGAATGAACAGAAATGGCTAAGCTGAAGTCCATGACCGGACGAATAGATGCCGTGCGACCATACCGACTGAATGATTCAGCAAAACAATTAGGTTTTAAATTTAATTCGCAAGCTAATGACCACACAAAATTAAGATTCTGACGCAAAGCACCCGTTGCCTGTATGCCAGGGGCCTGCAATTTTCAACATTGCAATTGTAATTTTGTAATATTGTAACAGTGTTACGGGTAATTCTGATTAGATTTTGATTAAATTTTATTCTTTTAATCAATATGTGTGTCCTCTGTCCACGTCTGTCACCAGAGCTCGAAGTTCAGAAGGTACAGAAAGAATAGGCCATGCAATGTCCTATTGTCCTAAAATATCTATGGCTGATGACTCCATTGCATGAACTCCGAAAACTAATGATATTGCTTATCTTACTGTAACTACGAAGACGTATCGTTTCATGATGGAAGTCAATGATAACCTGAACAGGCTGACATAAATGGACATATTACTCGTTCTTAAGTGGATTTTTCCTCACATGGATACTTAAGAATAACTTTTTCTGATTCAGGGATGCTAGACAATCGTTTTGACGTCGGTTTTGTGGATGTACTCAATTATGACCGATAAACTGGACCTGGGGTCATGGAGTGCATTTCTACCTATTTCTCGTTCTTAAGTGGATTTGTACATCACATGGACACTTAAGAATGAGTTTTTCGTATTCAGGGTTCCCAGACGAACATTTTAACATAAGGTTTACGGACGTACTCGATCATGACCGATAAAATTAAAATCTCTAGGGGGTCAAAAGGGTACATTTTTGGAGCTTAATTGCGTTTTTAAGCCATGAAGGCACAATAAAATTAAAAATTTAACAAGTGATTCTTATTCCTCATGATTAGACCTTCACAATAAACCAAATTTCAATTTCCTACCCAAAGCGGTTGCAGAGAAATGGCGGATTATGTCATTCCCGAAAACGTAATTAGGTCAATTATTGACCTTTGACCCGTTCTTAAGTGGATTAGTGCATGGAGTTGCAACTTAAGAATCAGCATTTCGTAATCAGCATATCGTAGAGTACATTTGGGCAAAAATTCATCCTCGTACTCAACATGACCGATAAAAGTCATAATTAGCGTTAATTAGGCCGTTCTTAAGTGGCTTAGTACATTAGCTGGAAACTTAAGAATCGGCTTTTTGCAATCAGACTCCCATGAAGAACATATTAACTGAGTTTGGTCCTCGTACTCAACCATGACCGATAAAATCAATTTTGGGGGTACTTTGAGAGTGCCCCCAGGGGGCTGTGCACGAGTGCCAAACTTAAGAATCCACATTTTGGGGTTCCCACCCATAGTCCTACACATTCCAGGTGTCAAACCTTTCGTACTCGACATGACCGATAAACCTCTGCTAGCTCCCAGACTAATTCTGATAGTGATCAAAGCGGAGATGAAAACTCTAAGAATGAATGTCTTGAGAGGTCTGCCTTTTTATACCTGGATACAACCTAAAGATTGTCAGTACGTCTATTCTTAATATTGCGCAAGCTGAGGAAATATAGTCATTTTGGATATGATGAATTAAGGCCCAGAAAATTACTGTTTGTTTCACATTACGAAGGCACGGGATTTTCGGCAATGTACCGGTTATTTTCAAAGCACAATGACGTTGGGCTTGCAATGTTGTAACATTGTGACTGGGAGCTATGTAATAACATGCGAGATATTGGAGATTTTCTTTGATTCTGAATCGATTTTCTTGAAATTTAAGAATAAAAATGCACAAATTACATATAGATACAGTGAAGAATTTCAATGCTCTGAGAAGAACTGGCTCCGGTACATTGCCGAAAATCCCGTGCCCTCGTAATGTGAAACGGACAGTAACACTGAAACAACTATTTCAGCAATAGTTATGTTTTACTATCCAGAATCTCGTAAAGGGACTTTCATGGTTAGCTGTCAATGCGACAGTTCCACTATGCGCTTTACACAAAGACGTTCATTGTGATGAAGAAAAGCAGAGCTCTGCTGAAAAAAATATTTGTTGCGATGGAATATACATTCGAAATGCTATGTCATTCTGAAAGAAAATGCTAATGTTGAAAGCCCACGCTCGAGTAAGAACCTTAATAACTTCTGTAAAGCCGTGAACTATTATATCAATAACGATCCATTATATAATTATCGTGTTAGGGATTCGCTGTTTACTGATATCTTCACAATATAAACAAAGCTGAAAATCGAAATAGCACTACCTATAGACATGAGCAGTGTGACTAACGTCACAGGACCTACGAAGTAGAGTAGGCATTAGGACTCGAACACGAACTGAACTCTTGGAAATCCCCACCCCCAGTTGAAATCCTGCCTATATTAAGATGGGCACCGCCTAAGTCAGAATCGCCAGTGATTTTCATAAAAATCACCAGAAATTTCATCAAAAGTAGGTCAGCTCAGAACTTGTTGGTAACAGTCTCCTAATGCGCCTTCATTCCAAAAATAAATAACGATCGCCGATTTAATTTTACAATTTTTTAACGAAAGGAAACAGATTGAATAATAAAAAGTTCAGAAGATTTCAAGCTTTACGTGTGAAAATACATTTACATCTCTTTAATGGTTTTCAGTGCCCTTGTCCAGGATCAAAACTACTTTTTGAATCGCATTATTTTCCCAACAATACAACAAATTTTTATATATAGTACTATAGTAGAAAGGTAGCATTAATATAGTTTACGGTAATTCAACTCAAGACCAACACAAGATAATAATGATTCTATGTCATTCTCCTGAGCATAACCGGTACAAAGACGAATAAATAGCGTCTCTACATCACGTTGTTATCTAGATATATGAGACAACACATTTTGGGTATCGGCAATCTGATGAATGTACTATTCCGGTTTTCTTGTTTCACATTATATTCTATGACGGTTGATCGGTGATTTTCTTCATTGATAAACATTAAACCACCTCAGATTCGTTGTGTAAATCGGAATTACATTGCTGCGACACACCAACACACTGCGTGCCAGTGATTCTGTATCCGCTAATCAAGGAATCAAAATGGATCAAGATTTGAAATGACAAGAACAATTTAGACATATTTTGTTTACACATGTAATTTTTTGTTTAAATTATATCCCAGTGTGACATATAGTCAATATTCAAGAGGTACAAAAAAACTCTCAAAGTGCTCATATTTTCCCATCATGATCAAAGTTACTTTATCTAGTTAAATTCTACCCAAAGAAAATAAATTAAGACCCTTTAAACATGCCGTCAATGCCAGATGTTGAGTTTTATACAGCTGTAGATCAGGGCTCTGGGTGCATATATCATGTTTCCATACACTTGATGCACACAACAGGGGCAAAAACAAAGCCTCCTTGAACAACCTATCTTTATACAGGAAATTCTTAACTCAGAAAATACCATTCTCTCTCAAAAGAAAACAATTTACGCCAGGAAGGCCTTTTTTATTAAGCTAATTTTGTTAGCTAGGGGCCTACTTAGATTCAATAATTGTCACCAAACTTCTTTGATTATATCTTAATTGCAACCATGTTTGTTCCTCACAAACCTGACATGCTTGAGATATGTACATGTATAACACACTTTCATTTGAGAGTCCAGACATTCCACCATTCATGTGAACAAATTGTACTCAACATGGAATAATTAAATTCACACTACCCATTTCTACAGTATCAGTACTATGTTACTATCTGTAGCAGTTGAAACCCAGTAAAACTTAAACAATTAAAACCAGTAAAGAAATTTGTCTGTTGAACAACAGAAAATATGGTATGGAGATTTGAATGAGTAAACTACTAAACAACTTACATGATACCAACAAAATGTCCCAACACAAGCTGATCAATTCCTTGGATGGCTTGCAGGATGGCTTTGTTTCACCCTCAGTAAACTTTTATCATTGTTGCTCACAGGCTAATCTGAAGGATGATACCACATCTTTCTTTGTTCTGCTGGGTTATTGCACCAGGCTGACTTAATTGGTTGATGTATGATATTTCACCACCAGTGGCAATTTGACCTAAATTTGAAGCCTGATTTGGTCTGTGATGAAATATTTGGATGGGAAATAGGATACACGTTAAAGGCCACGGTTTACATATATCTATAACAATATACTGAATTGTGTGTATTAAGAATGACAAGTTGGTAATAGCAGTGTAGATAAATGCACTAACAAATGATGGAAAATTAGCATTTCCTATTTCATTATCACATCACGTTTTGTACTGTGTTATATATACAGTGAAACATACAGCCAAGGGCTCCCAATGGGCATGACAGTGCACTCGCTGAGCTAACAATAAATAATAAAAAAAATAATTATAAATCAAATTTTCATCAGAATTCGGTCAGCTCAGAACTTGCTGGTAACAATGCCCTAATGCACATTCATGCCAAAAATCAAGATTCTAATGTCAATGGTTCTCCTTATTTTGCCGACGAAAGGATTCGGATGGACTGACTGACTCACTCATTACCGGACAATTTGCGATCTGTAGCCTACTTCGTAGGAATACACACACACGATCAATATTCACATTAAAACAGGAAGTCCGTATATACTATCTGAGTAAGTCAACAGCATTCGGCAATGCGACCAGTTTCATAGTTTAATCCTCGTGTGGGTGAGGATTCTGAAGGACTGAAAACAAAAAAGCTCCAGACAGAGAATGCGGCATTACCGTCGACTCACTTACTTCTTGCAGACGTTGTTCGAGTTATACACCCCTCAATTTGCTTCTAAAATTACGAGTTCCAGCTTCAAATAGTTAAAGAATGGTGAACTATGGCTACTCGCAGATTTTCAACCTTACCACAACAAAACACAACCACACCAGGGGAACAGGATTCGCTTGCAGTTTCAACCACGAACATTGTGATGTCCTCCATCTTTGCGATTCTAGCCATACTCATTGTTAGTGGAAATGTGTTCATTATTCTGTGCATAAGGAAGAACAACCAATTTTCGTCTAATTTCAAGATTTACACGACTTCTTTGGCAATCGCCGACATTAGTGTGGGTCTATTTTCCATGCCCGTTAATGTTATCGAGATGGTATTCCACAAATGGCCGTTTGGGCTCCCGCTATGTGTCAGTTGGCTCTTGGTAGACTGGAGTTTGGTGCACGTGTCAGCCCTTCTAATTGATGCCATCGCCTATGACCGGTACAAGTGTGTCTCGTCTCCCATTCAATACAGAACACAGTTCACCAAACGCCGCACATTAATAATTCGACCGCCATGTGGATCTCAGGCTTTCTGATCTGGGGGACTTTTATTTTGGGGATTTTCTTCAGTGATAAATCGCTCTTTATTTCGCCTTATGAACATCACAACCATACTAGCCATTGTGGCTGACTGGGTACCCGCCATATTTCTACTTGCCGCTTACGTTTCTCTCATTCTCTCACTGAAGAAAAGAATGCAAGGTCAGTGTTCGGAGAAGGAAACAAGAATCTCTGCTCAAAGTGCGAATCACAAGGACGAAACTTATGAGAGAAACTCCAGAATGGAAGGCAATTTCATATTTCCCATAGACGACGCAACTGAGACACAGCCAGTACATGCAAGACCGTCAAGTGGAAGATGTGAACTATTTCTGAGAGATATTAACGTCAAGCTATCCCAGACAGTTCCTGAACGTATCAAACCTTCAGCTGCTGCACCATCATCAGAAATGTCTCAAATAAGATCCCAGAACAATCAATGTTCCAGAACCGCGATCGTGATCATCTCTATGTTTCTAATTTGTTGGGTGCCGTATGATATAATCTGGCCACTGTATGAACGTGGATACATTCCATTCCCTGTTTACGTGATTTCATATATCTATATTTACGCCAACTCCGCAATTAACCCGTTAATTTATATTTTGACAAACTCAGCTATTCGATCCAGAATGGCTCGTTTCTTTCAAAGACTCAGAGACCAAGTACCCTGACGTCCAGCTTGCGGCAAATTTGCGGTTGGTGACATTTGTTTTATGATTGAAATTTTTCTTGTGATTTGGTGCATCATGCATATATACATTATATCAACGCGATTGTATTCATCACGTAGCAATACCTTTTATTTCAAATATCAGTAGATCCTAATTGATCAGAATTAACGTCGCTCAATAAATAAAGTAAATAATAACGTAATGAAACATAGGCGTCCAACTTCATCAAGTTAAAGGAAAAATAAATTCTACTCTAATTATATAGAAGCATTATTACGTTTTTTATGCCCCGTATGTTGACACTATCCATACAGTTATTTAAGGTTACTGTTGCCGGTCCCAGTTACTTTTGCGCACGCATCACAATTTTGCTTAACCCTATCTGGCCTGGGGGGGGCCAAAATAGCCCCCCCCATACCAAACTTTCTGCTCTATCTCCGGAACAACAAAAAACGGAGAGCTGAAACTCCTTGACTTCATAGCTTATCGTATTGGGGTCATTTTGAGCCTATTTGCATAACCCCCCGAGCAGAGGATCATGGGTAACTTCAAAATGGCGGCCACGTGGGGTACCAGAAAAGTGATGTTTTTGTCATATTTCTTCAAAATTTCTGCTTTTCCGCGATGAAAAGTGGGCAAAATTAATATTTACTAATTTATCATGCAATTTTTGCGGAGAAATTGCATAAATAAAAAATTTGGAAAATCCGACCGAAAAATCGACCAAAAAATGCCGTTTTTGAAAATGACGTCACTGTGACGTCATCAAGGCGGCCATCTTGGATTTTTTCACATTTTCTGGTAGAGCTTGACCCAAGGGTATAGTGTGGTAAGTTTTAGCCCCCTAGCTCAAGGGGTAAAAAAAATAATTAGGGGGGGGCATTTCGGCCCCCCCAGGCCAGGACAGGTCCCAAAAAGCCCAGGCCAGATAGGGTTAATTAAGCTATACAATGAATCTTTTCCATGCATACAAACTATACATGGCATCGTTTCGGATATTATGGTCTTCGAAAAGACGCGCTAATAACTTTTACAGTTTTCTTCAGACAAACTTGATTTTTTTAAATAATAAAATTCACTATTTGAATAAACAAGCGCTGGTTGAGCGCAAAGACCTCCGTCGAGGCAATAGGGTCCGTCGAGGTAATAGGGTAGGGGAATACAGCACTGAATAACATAGGGCCGGATGCCAAGCTCAAGTTTGCATTTGTTGGACGTTAACTTCACTAATCCAATTAATCTGGGATTGAAGGTTCCCCACTAGCATGTGCAGCCAAGGATGTGGAAGTCACATTCCCCGCAAATAAGTTTTGTCTGATTTCACGTGCTTGGCATGGAATGGAGTATATGGGTGGACAACCTGGAATACTGCTTGTGACACTAGACCCTCCAAATCAACAAGTTAGCAGCAGAAATGAGACCCTGTGTGCCTTGTATCAACTTGATTGTGATTTTGTGCTATAGGCCCTACACATCAACACTTCATATTTTGTATGTGTATGTATAGCATCTCCATTGACAGAATCCTCTACAAAACACACCTGTTTGTACCGACACTCCGTTCTGATCTGTCTCATCATCATGTGATGAGGATTCAATGCGTTCGGTATAATTTTGTATACTGGTGTTACAGGTCACCTTCGCCATACTGTAACAATGACCATGTACTTGTACATGCATCACATTCATATTGAATGGTGATGGCTGATGAGAATATTGCCCATATGGAACAATTGGCTGGATTCCAGCAAATAAAAAGTTCATCATGTTAATTATTAACAATTAATAATATACTATCAAATAATTATGGTTATTCCTTGTCAACATCAATGTATTACAGACAATATTATGACTGAATCATGATAACAGATATTCAAGGGTATATATGTCTACACTAAACTGAAGGAGACCCATGCTGCTTATTATATTATGTTATAAAACTCCACTTGCTAATCTCCATTACGTTGCTTATTGTGAAAATAAATGCAGTTATGAAAATAAATTTAGTATGATTACACATTGCCCTCAAATTAGAAATATCTTCAGCAGCTAAAGTTAAGCCAATCATAACAATACATAACACCATGATATTGTTGTAATATCACCCATCACTGATTGCAATCTGTTAAAATAGAAAGGTACACATACTTGAAAACATGTTCTTGTATGTATGATCTTTGGTTAAGAATTAATGTAATTAATGCATGAGATACATATACCTATTCTTTGTGTTATTCTGTATGCAGTTCATTCTGTATGTATTTTATACATGCACATATACCAGAAGTAGAATTAAAATTTGAATAAAATAATCAAGATATGTTCGTTTTTTACCTCTACTCAGGAAATGAAGTCTTTGTTTCTGCTCAAAGATCCTAAACAAAGTGTTACTGAGAAGAGCATGAAGGGGCTGTATTAATTGATAATACATAGGCCTACACTGAATCGTAGATCCCAATATTAACACTATTTCAGTAGCTGAATCATCTTAGACACATTCAAGTCAAGAGTGATAATGTTGATGAAAATTTTGCAAAAAAAGTACAATATAGATCTACACTGGTGCAGACCAGAAACATACAACTTTTTGCCAAAACTTGGATAATCTTATCCATTTAAATATTCCAAGCTGGAGCTGCTACCACTCAAAACTGGCCGGCAGATATTTTATGACCTTTGATGATATTTGTGGAGCGTGTTGCAGGAATTCAACTTCCATGGATCTGATATTTTCCCATTGTGAAGGTGAAGAATTTTATCTATAGAAATGATCATGATGATATATATATATATATATAAATATATAAATATATATATATAAATATATATAGAGAGAGAGAGAGTAAGAGAGAGAGAGAGAAACACTACACATAATGTAGAATATGAGCTAAAACCGTTTATTATACTGCTAAACCGGTATCGTGGATTTCGCCACTTTTCAATAGCATGATACACGTTTGTAATATTGATACAATACGAATGTACAAAGTTTATAAGAACGAAATCCAACTATTTCAAGTCTCAAGTTACCCCCTGCTGTCATTAGAACATTTTAATTATGACTTAGTTGTATACACGTGCTATATTGAAAGGTATGCATTCGGGAATGGAAATCTGTTAGCTTATCTTTCCATTTTGATCGAAACATTGTAAACCTTAATAGAAGCTCTGTGATTGGATGGATTGGAGACATTGTGAACCTTAATAGAAGCTCTGTGATTGGATGGATTGGAAACATTGTGAACCTTAATAGAAGCTCTGTGATTGGATGGCTTGGAAACATTGTGAACCTTAACAGAAGCTCTGTGATTGGATGGATTGGAAACATTGTGAACCTTAATAGAAGCTCTGTGATATTGGATGGATTGGAAACATTGTGAACCTTAACAGAAGCTCTGTGATTTGATGGATTAGAAACATTGTGAACCTTAATATAAGCTCTGTGATTGGATGGATTGGAAACATTGTGAACCTTAACAGAAGCTCTGGAAACATTGTGAACCTTAATATAAGCCCTGTGATTGGATGGATTGGAAACATTGTGAACCTTAACAGAAGGTCTGTGATTGGATGGATTGGAAATTGTGATTGCTGAATTCGTGCCAGCAGTAAATCCATATGATAATTAAGGCCGGCCTATTTGTTATCGCTGGCAGGGCATGGGCCTGCAAATATTAGCGAAACACAAATGCTCATGGTCGCGACCATCTTTAAAGAAGTCCGCACAGTATGCTCTCCGAAAAAGGAGTGAAGGAAATATCAACAGAACGTTGAAAATAGAGATTCGAGTTTTGTGACATTTTGTCATTCACTAATTTATCACCTGTTTTCCACTAGCAGGCCGGTCTTCACTTATTGACCAATGCCGAGCCAGCTCATTTTTATATCACAATACCTCTTTGAGTAACTTTTGCGCACGGTCACCGACAATGTAGGAATCCCAATATACCTGCAGGGAGAGTTCATATACCCCGTATTGTAAAACAGCGTGTCTGTTGTTTAATGCAGATATAGACCCGTAATGGGACATTAATTGGCCGTCGAAAAGGACTATTCAGTGTTGCGAAATAGGGGGAAAGGACTAAAGTTAATACCACGATGACAGTTATCGTACATTACTTATGGGTTGAGATAATTCATCTAAAATGAACTGTCAATATGGGATTTTATTAATCAACTATCTATGATATGAACCCAATACAAGGAAATCGGCCTGCTTCATATGGTCCCAAACCGGGCCGATATGAGGAAGGCGGGCCAATACGGGAAAACAGGGCCAATATGGCCTGGGCCAATATGACTTTCAACATGGCGAAGCTACTCGGATGAATGATCCTCGAGTCGTAATATTCGGCGAATGATGTCACTGTATTCTCTGACTTTGAACGGATATTCAGCAGCTTCTGTGATAATTTTCGATAGATCTATACGTACCGGTACACAAACCTTGAAATCAAGTGTGGTGAATCATGCTGAAATAGACTATAGTGATGCGAGCGTGACATCGACTTGCCAAGCACATCGCAGACGGAAAAACAGTGATCCGACACTTACAGCAGTGCACTGATGAACGAAGCGATGACTACAGTGATATTTTATAACAGAAGATGTCATACTTGCAGCTACATGTAGAAGACCTATTCACATATGGATAGAACCGATATAGAAATTAAATGCGGACAAAACACCTGGACGATGATGTTGAAAACTAGGGTCTCTATAGCATGAGAGGTCTTCGCTCCCCAAATCGGGCCTGGATTTTGATAAATTCATCAGATTTTAAGGTTGTAGTTTGCTTCACCGTTCTCATCATTTTGTAGAGAAATTAATTAATAAAAATGTCATTAACCAAGCGTTTACATATTTGCCTGGTTATAGGTCCTCAGTCAGCCGTATTGGCCCTCGGCCTGCGGCCTTGGGCCAATACGGCAGACCTTGGACCAATGCCAGGCAAATATGTAAACGCTTGGTTAATAACATAATAGAACTGTACAATCCCCTGTATTGAGCAATTCCTGGTTTATGGGGCAAAAGCCACAATACCACCTTTTGTCCCATATATGGGCATCTGATGGGCAGGAGAGTGTTTCGAGATATTTCAGACATTGTATAACAAAATGTCTAGCACCATCTCTCATCGGCAGTCCAGCGCATAAGAATTGAAATATAACTGCCAACTGCAAATCCTACAAAGATTCGGACAGCTATATCGGGCCGAAAGTACTGAGACGTGTTTGATATTTTTGGAACATCATGATGTCTTGCCGGCATCATTGAAAACTGTTGACCGCTTCTCTCTTGCAGGAAACAAGCCTATGTTTGTGTATACTATGATTGTCTTTTTGAATTTGGTGCTAATACTGTTATATGGAATATGGAATAGGTCTTTGGATTATGGACGCGGATATTCTCTAATGGACGACGGCTGAATTATGGATGACGGATTAGACGCTTGTAATTACAGCTGGTGTTTGCTGAAAACAGATGGTGAATTAATACATGTTATACATGTAGTATGTGAATTTCATGTTCCCGGCCCCCAATTGGAGATTTTACTCCCTCCATCGCCCCCACCTGCCCCTTCCATTTCTGGGATCAGCCACTAATACTCTCCTACGCACACTCTAATAGTCTCCCATGCACAGTAACAGTATTACATGTATATTGTGTTACTTAGCTTACCCATAGCTATCCTGACAAAGTTTCACGGCAGTTGGACAAAACAAAATCTGGCCCCCGAAAAACGTAGAAAGCCTTTTATTTTAGTATTTATTTACTCATAGTGACCCCAATATCGTCCTGACGAAACGTCGTGACATTTCCATCACAATTCTGTTTGTATGGACCGGACAAACTAACAAACAGAGATGGTTATACCAGAACTATTTTAAGATATACTGTCAAGGATGGACGTGGACTGGTTCTGATTATAGATATATCTAGGACATAGGTAATCAATCGTACACGATTCATCACTGGGATAGTTGCTCTGGTCGAGCAATCACTAGCATAATTCACTTGTTCAATTGTTGTCAAGAAAATTTGACATTTAACCTTGTGCGTAAAATATTTCCTATTATTCGTTTATGATCAGGAACTGGAAAATTACGGTTCTTCTGCTTATATATTGAACAGGGCCAGTCAACACCGACATTGTAACTTTCTCGGTCGATGTACGTATGTATATGTCAAACTGATTGTTGGATATTGATGGTTAAGTATATATTCCTTTGTCTAACATAAGTCATCTGCTGGAGACGTCTACTGTCCTCGTAAGTATGTGTCTGTCTTTCATGTGCACTCCATAGAATTTCATATGATTCCCAGACGCTATCATCTCGGTAATATCGAAATATTGTTTGTTGTAACAATAGTTATTGTCCGTCATATCTTAATTATAATGGATCGGCCAGACTAAAAGGGCCCTCTAGTGGGATATTATACGTGGGTAAGAAGCATATGTTGACCGCCTGTACCCGATGATGAACGTTAATGGCAGGCATGTGTCCATAGAGCAGGAGTGTCTCTTAGTCTATGTCTCCCCGCTGCCATTGTGATGTTGTGGATAATGGATATGATCAAATACTCTAGTCCACTTTTACACCTGCAATCAGAGGAGATTGATTAATCCTTGTGTAATTTGCTTCCATTATCTCGTTAATCAGACAGTCTTTCCTGGAGCATGAAGACATGTTGTCTCCTGAGGGAGTCATTGTACTTGAGAGATAATAAGCCGTCGATAGTGACCGTGTGGTGTATTCCATATCACGAAGATCTCACAATGAAACATATTCTTATCGACTGTATAGATTTTAAGATTGTAAGGAATTCTTTTTATCGAGCAGCTACTTTAGAAGATCTTTTTAATCCGGTGAAAGAAAACTGTATCTTAGGTTATTTGAGAGAAATCGGTTTGTTGCATAAGTTTTAATATGTGTATGTTTTAATGTGTTGGATTCCTAAGCTATTAACTTGAATGCTTAAAACTTTGTATGATCGTCGCTTTATAGCTGAAATATTGATGAACGCAACGTTAAACCTTAAGTCTCTCTCTCTCTCCAATTAAACGCAGCATTAAAAGGGTGGTGGAAAACGATGCCGCCATACCGAGAAGTAGTCATATGAACCCACAGACAAATATACTCACTTCATATAAACAAATCACAAGAACCAATAGTGATCCCTTTGATGATTGTATCCCAGTTACGCTTTTATTGTAGCTGTTCATGTCGACATATTGAATGACATAGCTGCACGGTCCCTAGCACCAGTTTGAGCGGTAATAGATACAAATGCTTGAGATCGATGATGTAATAGACCTATAAAGTCATCTGTTGGAAAATGTTGGAAAAAGTTCATATTTAGAATAAACAAATGTGAGGCTCGACACACGTCAAGTTCTTCATTCCCCCATGTCCAAGGTGTCAAATTGAACATCTACAAAAAAATCCGTGTCTACAAAATAAAATCCGTATCTGTGATATAGGCAAACCACTCCTCGTCCTACGGATTACATATGGTGAAAAGCAGTAAGAATATTGGCGTGTGAGGTCGTATTGGTCCTTGTCAGGTTGCATCGCTTCAGATTTTTCAACACCGTTGCATATAGTATCGCTCATGACGCAAACATACGATTGGAATTATCAGATGTGTCTCATTCTTGTTCACTATTGATCTATTAAAAGGGCCTTCAGTCATATCCAATATTATAGTTTCGGCCACTTTTTGATGGGCAGCCAAAAGCAGAATTGGAAAATATTATTGAGGAAATCTACCCTGAGATAGCTAAGTTTTAGACTAACACCAAATGTCACGTTGAAGGAAATTATGTATGCATACCACTTAAAAGTCATAACACTGAATGCATAGGGAGATTTGATATATTCTTGCTTGATGCTCAATAAATCAAACTTCCGGAGTCAAATTTTCCCCATTTGGCTAAAAAATACTAAACACATTATAGTTCTTGTTGAATATGTAATAAAAACAGGGCGACATTATTCTTTCTTAGAAAATATTAGCGGTATAACAGATAAACTGAGCCTTTTCAGCCCTATTTCCAGGAGGGGATGGTGGCCGGGAATCAGGGTGGGGGTGGGGAATATTATTGAAGGTTCATTTATTAGCCATTTACAAGTTTCTTTTTTGTTGAAAGTGGATAAGAGTGAATTTTGTGGGGATTTCAAAGGAATAATTTTCAACCTCGGGAGCACGATGTTGTAGCTTCATAAGAGCAGGAAAACGAACATCATCTAATCCCCTTGTATCTCCTTTGTTATAGCACCTTCATAATCACAGAAAGAACATGTTTGTGACTTTTCCTCAGTGTGCTCTGTTCTGTGTTGCATCATGGCACTCCCATAATCACACACCTTATTAGTTGGGGCTGTCAGCGCAGTCGAGTTCTCCACTTCCTCTACTATTCTTGCCACTTCAACACTTCCATAATTTTTCCGAGCATCTATGTACCTAATTGACGTTTAACTACAACCAACGGGAATGGCGTATTATAAGCACGAAGTAAACGATACTTTGTGTCAAAACAATGGTTTACTTCCGTATTGTTCTCTGACCTGAATACATGTGAGAATGTTTGCTCTTGTCAATTCTTTTCTATCAACGCTGTCCAAATAGTCTAGTGGAGGGGCTGAAATTCCGAGCTCGTATGCGCATGGCATACAATCGTCAGAGTTGCAAGGCCGTCGTTAAGGGGCCTTTAGCGCCCAACCGCATGTAATTTTCCTATGCTGGACAGCAGAGTACGACGTTCTGTAACAAGTAAGCATAGGGAACGACCCCCTGACGACGCCATGAGTTGGGTGGTTCTTGTTTCACGGTTACATTTGTTATGTAATTCTATTTTACTGCTTCCAGCTTGAACCATTGAGTCAGACTAGTCTGGGTGGAAAGATATCTGTTTAATCCGGATCGCTACCATGGAGAAGTCCACAGTGGTATCTGAATGTTGTGAAGGTAAACCAGGTATCCTGCTGGCACTCAAATACAGGGCCATGGTTTACTTTTGACCGTGGATTGACTTTTTGATCCCGTGAACATGATTCTTATTTTGTCTCTGCCATTTTAGTTCGAGATGTCTCGAACATTTCCGACTTTAGAGAATCCATGCTTCGCAGCAATCCCGTCTATGCTACTTATCTGAAGTTTGGTTGGTAGGTGCATTAGCGGGAGACGACTTGTCATGCGTTGCTTTCGCTCATGTGAGCCATTTCCCTGGCAACCAGACACACCCTCTTTATCGCAGCTATTGTAAAGGTAGTTTCTCTCGTGTCCGGACTATATATCGCACAATTTCCAAGTTACTGATCTGAAGTTTGGTAGGTAGGTGCATTAGGGAGAGACGACATGTCATGCGTTGCCTTCGCTCATGTGGGCCATTTCCATGGCAACCAGACACACCCTCTTTATCGCAGCTATTGAAAAGGTAATTTCTCTCGTGTCCGGATTATATATAGCACACTTTTCAAGCTACTGATCTGAAGTTTGGTAGGTAGGTGCATTAGGGAGAGACGTGTCATGTTTTGCTGTCGCTCATGTGGGCCGTTTCACACTCTCTTTATCTCGGCGATTCTAAACGTAGTTACACTCGTGTCCGGACTGTATCGCACAGTTTTCAAGCTACTGATCTGAAGTTTGGTAGGTAGGTGCATTAGGGGGAGACGATGTGTCACCATTAACTATCACCTGTATGTATGTCGGTTCCACCTGTTCAGACTGATATGCTTTTAAGCGTATTTTGAGTTCAGACTGAGCTCTTGTTTTAGTATTTATTGATGGCTCAGCGAGTGCACGGTCATGCCCATCGGGAACCCTTGGCTGTATGTTTCACTGTGACTTTTGAAGGTTCCCTGATACGGCATATCACGTTGGACACACCGGTTCTCGTAAAATCACCGAAGTTAAGCGAATTTGAGCCGGTCAAGACTTGGATGGGTGACCTTATGCTGCGCTGCTGGACTGATAAGTGTCCAGGGTAATAGTAACTGAGGGCGATAATACTTCCCACGCTAATGACTCACCAGCGGTGACATCTGGGAAAGTTAATAGTACCCACTGTCAATTAGAGACTGCTATATAAATTCTCTCACGGTAGCACATAGGGCCCCAAGTCGTCTCTCGAGTACACTCTTAAATCATATCAAACCCTACTTCGTACTTCCTGTGACGTTATTCACACTGCCATGTAAGAAGCTATGTTCGTGAAATATCATAGTGCATTCACATGATTCTATTTAGATAGAAGATATTCAGGAATTAATATATTGTGATAATAGTTATTTAGAGATTAGCTATTGTAGAACATACCTTCATTATTAATACAATAGGCATTGAAATCACACAGTCACTTGCCATGGGACAGGCTGCAAAAGTATTCAGCCTTCTAATGATGTTTATTTATTCATTTCAGCTTTCTGTACAACACATTCAACAAGTACAGCCCCTGTGATCAACCGGCAATGGGTGCCAAAGTCACAGGATTAAAGAGCCGAAACAGAGGAATGTGGTGATCAGCGCTTAGTTCACTTGCGTTTCCTGGTGTAAATGGAATAGGACACAAACATTGTTATATGATTGATAGATTGTTGAAAGCGACTTCAATTAACACACTCTCCCCTTGATTCACTTGCTTTCTACCATGTCGACATGAGAACAATCAATAGCATGTCTGGATACAAGGGCAGTGAATAAGAAAGAACAGTCAAACCATAACTGTAAACAAGTGAGCCGGATGAAAGAATGTTGCTGTAAATATGATTCATAGTGCTATTTTATGTATGGAAGAATTACTGTTTTTGTGTAAAAAATACACTAAAATATTCTTCTGAAATCGGATTTGTTGATTCTTATGGTGTGCTATCGAATATGTAGTGCTATCTTTTTTTTAAATTTGGATTGACCCTATCTAGTGTATACCTTACCGGTACCTTCAGCTGTACCTTAATGGTACCTCCAGCTATAAAATGGCTGACCATATATATATACCTTCCTGGTACCTTGCGTAAGACCCTATACCTTGATGGTACCTCTGGATGTACCTTACTTGTGCCTTGCTCTTGAACTGGTTTTATCCTGATGTACCTACACTATACCTTAAAGGTACCTCAGTGATACCTTGTTGCTGTGCCTTACTGATACCTTATTCAAGCGAGGTAGCATTTTTGGAACGTACCTTACCTGTACATTGTCTATGTTGGATCAAATGACAAATTTGGAGGTACAGATAAGGTATATGCCTTATCTGTACCTGTCCTGTACCTATGTCAGATCCATGGCCTGTACCTTATTGAGACCTTCTTGATACCTTAATGATACCTTGTTACTGTGAGGGTATATATCACCCCCTTAAACAGTACATTCTTGTGAGGTCCCAGATTCAATGCAACGCTACAACGAATGAAACTGGTAGTTTTGTTAAACATTTGAGCGTATCTAAATAAATTGAAGCCTGAGCACATAGAAGCACGGGAAAAATACATGCACACCACTCCTTGTGATGCGCCCAGCGCTACATAACACGCATACTGTGCAACCGACTACGAGTTAATCGGTATTATAGTTGAATACATATGCACACACAGTGGTACATCATCAACATCAACGCCTGCTGAACCTAGCGAATATTTGTATGGATTTTCAGTAGTATGTTTTTTTATGTGCTATTTGAGGGATTGTGTAATTGACATTTCCTGGACAGTGCTCACTTACAAGAGATAAAACATCCACCATAAATGCCTGTTTTGAAAATGACGTGACTGTGACGTCATCAAAGCGGCCATCTTGGATTATTTTTACATTTTCTGGTAGAGCTTGACCCAAGGGTGTAGTGTGGCAAGTTCCAGTAATCATTGTTCATTCCTCTGCGACAATATCCACACATATTCCACGGAAGCAAATTACATTTCAGCTTTCAACCGTAAAGCACTCTCTTCCAGAATAATTCTAATAACGGGCTTCGAAAGGTTATTGATAATATTACTTTACTGCAGACTCAATGTCCATACATAAAATTATGCAGGGGAAGAAGTAAAAGGGTGGATTAAATAGACGATATCACATTCAGAACATCAAACGATTTTCTAGCCTATTTAAACTGTGAACGACCCGAACTACACAGTCAGAAAAATGGTGTTAATTAACACTAAAAATTGGTGTTGACTTCAACACCAAAAAACAGTGTTGAGTTAGGGCCTACACCATATTGCCCCAACACCATTTATTGGTGTTAGTTAACACCGTTATTTGGTGTTAGTTAACACCGTTATTCGGTGTTGAGTCCGCATCCGCACTCGTCGGTCAACACTAAAACATGGTGTTGAGCCGGTTTCAACACCATTTTTATTGGTGTTAGTTAACACTGTTAATTGGTGTTGAGCGCAGCATCAGCACTTTTCAGTCAACACTAAAAAATGGTGTTGAGCCAGCTTCAACACCATTTATTGGTGTTAGTTAACATGGTGTTAGTTAACATGGTTAAATTGGTGTTGAGCTGGCGTTAGTTATCAATTAGTTAACATCTGTATATTAATAGAGCCTGCACCAATTTATGGTAGGTGGGCACGTACGGCATAGGTGTCTCATTCGATATATTAAAGTTGAATGCATCTGCATATTGTCAGAGCCTGAACTAATTTATGGTAGGTGGGCATGCACCGTCTAGGTGATTTCGTTCAGTATTCATTTTATAGGTGAACAGAACCATTCAACGCCGGATAGGTCTTTTCGTTTAGTATTCACTTTATAGGTGAAGGAACTGATCAACGCAGCGCTTAGGTGTGGGAAATCAACATACGCTTTATCAGGCGATGAGATTTGTTTCTTTCCTTTGTCCGACGTTATAACTGTCAGCTATGCTGGTTTTGGAATACTCTGGGCCAGCCAGCCCGGCATTGTCTTATATAAGAATAGATGCGGGGCGCGCGGACCTCGGCGGAAGCACTAGACAGAGAATCGTAAAATCCGGCCGTCATTTGCAAATTTGTGTTTCTTTTTACAATGAAACGTTGAAATACTGGCAGTAAAGCGCACTGTGCGTCGCAATAAACCGGCAAAATACGTACAAGTAAGTTTACTCTATACGTATACAGCAATTATGACTGGAAAATTCCAACTTCTTGGTCTACTTGCTTGGTATAAAGTAATTTTTCAAACCAATTCAGCTTTAAACAAACCTACGACAGCGAGCTACAGGGCGCTTACCCAGCCGTCAAAATCCTGGGGTTAACACAGCGGTAAACACCGTTATTGTCAGCATACAGCACAGATAATCTGTTTTACTTTTTTCCCCCTTCTGTTTTCATAAGGCTGTTAATTATACAGATTGAATGATTGACTGAATGATTGACTTATTGATCAGGAAATAGTAAATAACGCAGATATATACTTGTTTTAGCGTTATTGTCAGCATATAGCCCTTTACGGATAATTTGTTTTAATATTTTTTTTTCTTCTGCTTTTATAAAGCTGTTAATTATACAGATTAACATGTGGAGATATCAATAGAACTCACGTACTGGTATGTGCTATATGCCGACAATAACGGCGTCACCCCAGAAATTTGGCAGCTGAGTTAAGCCACTGTTGTATTTATAGCTGTTTATTACTCTTTTCTATCATTTAAATCATCTCCATTGATAAACTTGATCGACATCTGTATTTCTTTCAATACAATTTCGCCATTTTCGCTGCATTTCTGGGCTTCTAGTGTCGAGCGCCTGCATGGTTGAGTAGCTGATCTGTCTTCCATTTATCAGAATATAGAACGAGCCAAATGCTCATATCATTATGTCTTGTTGGGCTAAAATCCGACGAAAGATAATGAAATTCCCATGTTGGGCAGCGTTTTCCTCTGTATATCTGTAAATCCAATTCGCTGGTCTACATTTCAATAGCCATATGTCCAAGCATCTAATCTCTCCTTCAGAGCTGCCAAGTTGGACTGATTAAATATCTTGAGTCTATGCGAGCGCAAAGCGCGAGCGTTCGCCCTAGGCGATCTGATTGCGAGATGTCGGCCATGCTGGCGGAAGTAAGCGCCACAAATAGGCAAGACTATGAGTTCAAATTGCATTTTTCTTAAATTTTGAAATTTTGAAATTGAAGTAAATTCAAATATCAATTTGTAGTTGGCAACATTCTTATTGGCGTAAACCAAAACGGCGAGCCTGTCGGGTTTCACATAACCCTTGTTTTTTTCCAATGTTGGAATTTTAACACCATTCTCTTAACACCGTTTTTGGCGTTGAACTGGTGTCGAAACACCCCCTTTTCTTAACACTGTTTTTTGGTGTTGAACTGGTTTCAACACCATTTTTCAGTGTTAGATTTTCAACACCATTCTTTCAACACCGTTTTTTGGTGTTGAACTGGTCTCGACACCATTTTTCAGTGTTGGATTGGGTCAACACCATTTTCTCAACACCGTTTTTTGGTGTTGAACTGGCCTCAACACCACATTTTGGTGTTGAATTATGTCAACACCGTTTCTCAACACCACTTATTGGTGTTGAACTGGCCTCAACACTAAAAAATGGTGTTGGGCCAACACCGTTTTTCTGGCTGTGTATGTTCAGATTTCCTGATAAGCTCCTGCAAGTAGTATATTTTGTTAACAATAGTTTGTTTGTAAGGCACTATGCCGACTAGCCAAAGGTATATCAGTCACCTTCAGAAATTACTCTACCTTATAGTGATTTTACTCATTGTCGATTGAATATGTAAAGCTAGGATTAGCATTTGTTCAGAAAAAAGCGTCCTGGATTCATCTATGATTACAGCCTTTGTAATGAATTGACCGGACAATTTTTACTGAATCATTTGTCTAGAATCAGATAGAACATTCGTGTCAAATCGTAACACCGAGCTCTCGTCCAGATCTATGTATTCAGAACCATCTATATATATAATAAATGAGTAGGTGGGCGGCTTCTCGTTTGGCCGTAATATTCGCAATATGTATCCTTCTAAGCATCTTCGCATACCCCAGTCGAACACTACACGTTCTCCCTTGGACGAACATAACACATTTTCTGATCATAGTACGGTTTGGTGATGTCATACCTCTATAAATATTCCGTGGTCCATGTTAGGAGAAGTATAACTATATGACTTCTTTTAAATTCAAATTTGATTGGCTATTCGAAGGAAATCTACATTTCCCGTTTTTAAAAGCAATACAACCACCACAAGCCATATTTGGAAATCACACGGTGTTGGCAAGCTCATATCTTGATTGGTTATATGATATCACGGGCTTTCACGGGTTTGAACAATTTGCCGCATTCATTAGATCAATTCAAATGACGGGACGTTAGTGTAGTATTTAACTTGAAATGTGAAGATGTCTTCTAAGCAACCCAAGACTGATACTATAAGAATACGGTATGGCTTATAGCGTTGGACATCCCGGTTCTCGTCAGATCACCGGAGTTAAGCAACGTTAAGCTCGGTCAATACTTGGATGGTAAAAATCCACTCTTTAATGGACTACGGTTGAATACTGAATGACGGACCAGACGCTTGTAATTGTTCGATTTAGTCAGCCAGTATTTCTTTTATTATATCATATACACCTAGTAAATAATAGTATGCTTGACATTTTCAGACTATTCAATATTTTCCCAGAATTCTCGGAGTTTGATTCCGTACACGTTCTCCTTCGGCCGAACATAACACATTTTCTGATCATAATACGGGTTGGTGATGTCATAGCTCTATAAATATTCCGTGGTCAATAATAGGAGAAGTACAACTATATGACTTCTTTTAAATTCAAATTTGATTGACTATTCGAGGGAAATGTACAATGTACATTTACCGTTTTAAGATCAATACAACCACCACTTGCCATATTTGGAAATCACACGGTGTTGGCAAACTCATATCATGATTGGTTATATGACATGACGGGCTTTCAGGGATTTGAACAATTTGCCTCATTCATTAGATCAATGCAAATGACGGGACGTTAGTGTAGTATTTAACTTGAAATGAGAAGATGTCTTTTAAGCAATCCAAGACTGACACGATACAGCTTATAGCGTTGGACACATCGGTTCTCGTCAGATCACCGAAGTTAAGCAAAGCTCGGTCAATACTTGGATGGGTGACCGGGTGTTGTACTGGCTGGGCTGATCAGTGTCCAGGGTAATAGGAACTGTGAGCACTCTCGTGTTCTCGTAAATGTAGGCACCGTCGTGATATGAGTGAAACAAGGTTGAAAATGGCGTTAAACCCTACTTACTACTCACCACTATAACAACTGAATGAACAACAACAATCCTGATGAATGATTACATTCAATTCTTTCCTGTCATAGTCTGGTATAAGAATAATTACTTGATTATTCCACTGAGAAATAGCTGTTTCGATATATATAAGAAATTGCCTGTATTCTCGATCAATTTACAACCTTGAAGTGGCCAGGGAAAATGACGAGGAGAAAATTGGTTCATAAAACGACGATTAGGCTGGTAGACCCGATAAAAATCCACCGTGGCAAATTTAATTTAGTCAATAACACATGCCGCTATATTGATAAAAGAGGAAGGAGGAGAATGTCGATCAACAGTATTAAAGAATAGCTGACCACTGAACAATCATATATTATAATGTCGATCTGTTTCTGGCTAACCTAAGATTATCAACAAAATATGGAGCTATAGCTAATCAAGCAGAACGAATGAGGAACTCCACTAAACGCCACAGAGGTGAGAACAAACATTTGGTAAAGTGTCGATCTGTCGAGTTTCGCCATCGACGATTTTCCATGCTGGAAGAAAATGCTGGTACACTTGCTTTGACTGATCGCCGGTGAATCGCGTGACAAGACATAATTGTATTAGTGTTGATAGCTTCACACATTGGTTTCCTTTGCTGGCGAATTCCAAGATTACGTATAACTATTGTTTCATCATTATAAAAGTGGTTCAATTTTGCTGAGAGACAAAAGACAATATCATGCTTTATTACCTCAAAAAACAACGCAGACAACAAATCTGACTTCCCAATTTCTAATCCCCAACTAAATCAGGTTAAAGAAATATTAACTTGGCTGAAGCGACAAAACCAAGATAATAGAATAGCTTTCTAATTCAATGCCAGTACTGAATTATTTATTCAAAGTATCTATCTGCATCGGAACTTGAGTTTTAGATCTTGTTTATTAGGCGTACCGGTAAGAGAGGAGATGTATCAGGGATAATCCAATATAGAGTGTAGCTAGTCTCTTTTCAAAGGAATCGGCTTTATTTCTGGGGAAAACTTAACAAAATTCTCTCAGATACCTTCAGCATGTGTAGATTCGTCTAAAGCATCCTGAAGATCCCACATATCCTCTAAATGTGCGCTTATTTTGAGCAGATCAGCTGAGAACCGTCTTCCGTTTCTCATTGCAACACATTCATAATTGATCGTGCTGCATGCAAAGGATATCATTCATGGGATGTTTCTTTGTTTATAGAGTTGCTTAAATTTCTCAAATAAAATATGAATGTGAAATTTGGTAACAATATATCAAAAACATATCGGTATTCCAATAGGTACTTATTTTGCACCTCTGTTGGCTGACCTATATTTGTTCTCTTATGAATATAACTATATGCCGGCGCTTCAAAAACTGATCCATTCAAAGTCCGTTCCTTCTCATTCACCAAACGCTATATAGACGATATTCTCGCTGTGGATAATCGCTATATAACTGACACAGTGAATGATATATATCCATCTTCACTTGATTTGAAGGAAACTACAGATAGGTCTACCGGCACATCATATTTAGACCTATATCTCTATAAAAATGAAGCGGGCCTTCTCTCTCGACTTTATTACAAAAGAGATTACAATTTCCACATCTAAAACTATCCCTTACTGGACAGAAATATTCCAATGGGACATGCATATGGCGTATACATATCTCGCCTAGCGGCATGTCCTAGATCCTGTGTTAAATGTGACGATTTTAATCGACGTCACAAAACATTATTGCAGAATTTTATAAAACACGGCTATACCACCAAGCGCCTCCACACAAAGTTTCTCAAACTGCTGATAGCAAAATACAAGCGTAACGTGCAAGATCTATGACGTTACGTTTCCCAACTTGTGTCTAACTATGCTCAGCCCGAGGCTCGGGATCGTATTAACCCGGGGCTATGGGCCGTGTGAACCCATGCACTAAAATCATCATGGTGTTCATTTCAACAGCCACAACAAAAGCGTGACTGAGATACTTAATTCGCTAAAAGACGACTCTAAAACAAATATCATATTAATTAAGAAAACTGATCAGCGATACGGATTTGATATTTTTGGAACATCATGTTGTCTTGCCGGCACCATTGTAAACTGTTAACCACTTCTCTCTTGCAGGAAACTAGCCTATGCTTATGTATACTATGATTGTCTTTTGCATTTGGTGTTAATGCGGTTATATGAAATAGGTATTTGGATTATGAACGCGGAGACTCTTTAATGGACTACGGTTGAATAACGGACCAGATGCTTGTAATTGTTCGATTTAGTCAGCCAGTATTTCTTTTATTATATCATATACATCTAGTAAATAATAGCATGCACGACATTTTCAGACTATCCAATATTTTCCCAGAATTCTCGTAGTATGATACCCTACACGCAATGGTCATTAATCCAGAAGCTGATGCAGCAGTAACATGTTACTCTGTAATAGAATTATATGATGTTCCCTTATATAATACAGATAATATGAATAATACAAAATTACAAATACAAATGTGTCCAGTGTGATTCAGAATATTTTGACAATATTGCGTTAAAAGGACGATATGCAATTTACTTTGTAAATTTTTGACGACAGGAACATATTGGTGTGCGTGCGTGTTGGACAGGTTCCAGTGGGTGTATTTGATTCAAAATATTGACCATCAAAATATAAATATTATTTCGAGATATAACTGCTCTCACAATAAATTCCATGGAGTAAGAGAAAACATAAAAATAGTAACGAACACAGATTTGACGGGAAATACTTCATCATGGATTGTATGTGACTGCAACGATTCTGGTGACATGGGAATACGTCATATATCACAACATAACACTTTTATTACTTATATAGATAATCGAGCAACGTCCTTACAATGTTTCTGATGCTCTTGTTATTCTAAATTACCATCCTTGATGAAAGATAAAATGCTACAGCTTTTACTGCTGTGATTCAATTACGCGAACACTCTACGTGTACAATTCTTGAATGGCTTCTCTAACGTGTATAATTGGTATCTCACATATGGTCTGTGGTGGCCCGAGTACTGTCAGGCGATCAATCGTGTTGACGTCTGGAGAGAAACACGATAATTATCTCAGTCATTCTAACCTTAACCGGGAACTTTGAGAAATGACATTTCCGTGCAACTTGTCTGGCACTAAGTAATGGAGTATATGTCCGTGTGTTGCTCGGATTCCGGATGTCCAGAGCCACACTCACTTCTGCCAACGTATCATCAAAATGTATCAGCTGGTCATATACACTTCATATACACTTTAGGAATATATTTTTCTTCATTTAGAAAGTGATCGCATAATAATATTTTCGTTGTTTTGATATTACATTTTCTTAGTATGGAAGCCGGGTCATTGCGGTCATCAGAGGGGTATTGTATTGTAACGAATTTTCTGATTGGTCGACTGATAGAGTGTGTCTTGTATCAAGTTAGCTTGCTGCCATCAGTGACGTAAGGTGTCACGACCCTCGTAAGAATACCATGGACATGAAAAGAGCCTTTCCATAGACCGAAATCACTAGCCCACCCATATGCTGTAGGTCACAGATCGTCTCATAGACGTCTGGCTCTTCTCTCTCATAGTATCACCATGGTAACGTCTATCTCATTTAGAAGGCGCTCGTTACTTGGGTTCGCCTCTATTCACCAAATACTCATGGTAAGTCGAGTTGGTAAGGTGGGTCATTCACTTCTAACCCAGCCAGAGGATACATCAGCAAAGCATTACGAAGTCTTACTTTCAAAGGTTACACTTAGTAGATAAATGAAACAACTACTGAAAGATGGAGTCAACACCAAATTTTCAGTTTCAAAGAATAGTAATTATATTCTTATTTCCAAAGTAGTTTTATATATACATGTATTTTACAAGATTCATCTTTGTACAAATCGCAGGGTTGATTCACCGAAGCGTAAACCGATTTAATATGGTGCACGAGCACCCGATAAAGTTGATATTTCGTACGGTGCCTGAACTCTTCTATGATAGAATTTATCCCTCTCTTAAATAAATCATACACTACTTGTATCAAAAAGGCTACGGAAGCGTTTTAGTGCCAGTGTGAAAACAATTAGGACTTATTATCTCCTAATTAGGAGAAAATTATCTCCTAATTAGGACTTATCTCCTAATTAGGACTTATTATCTCCTAATTAGGACTTATTATCTCCTAATTAGGACTTAATATCTCCTAATTAGGACTTATTATCTCCTAATTAGGTGATAATTATCTCCTAATTAGGACTTATTATCTCCTAATTAGGACTTAATATCTCCTAATTAGGAGAAAATTATCTCCTAATTAGGAGAAAATTATCTATGGGCTATAGGATACAAGGTGCACCACAGTTGTGTGTGCGCATGCGTACGATGATGTCACTTCCGAGCTCCAAGAACTCCAAGCTCAGGCTCCGGAACTCCGGGAGTGAGGCATGCCCAACGCTCGTCTTAAGGCAGTGATGCCCTAAACGCAGTGACGCTCCAACGCTAGTGAGTGAGTGAGCGAGTGAGTGAATGCGCGGGCTTCGAGCTCCCGACTGCCCCATCCACGAGCTGAATGGCGACCCCACGCACAGGTCCATCATGAAGACCAAGCGTCACTTGGAAGAGTATATGGGGTTACCACCCACCGAGGCTCTAGAAAATGCAATCAGAATGCGCAAACAACTGTTTCAGGACATGCTGACTGAACGGTATCCTGGCCTGCCCGGCAATGCTTAGGTCACACCGAAAGAAGATTGAACTTTCTCAAAGAAAGGCTTCTGATTGGACGAGAGCCTACTTGAAGTGTAAACATACCCAACGCGGCCCACCGAGGATTGGTATGATGTACTGGAGGGGAAAATAAAATGATTGACCTGTCATCCTTGTTGTTTTCTCATCTGTGTCATGGTATTATGACGCAAGGGAATCGACCACCAGCGTATTGAAATCTCGTTGACAAGGGACTACTTTCTGTGCGCAGAGGCTTCTCCACGGACATGACCGCATCACCGTCGGACATGACCGCATCACCCCGGAGGAATACATCCTCAGACATCACTTGTGGTCACGTGACCGGAAGTGGCCTTTGCCGGAACTATAGCGGCCTTGACCTTTCCATTGGTGTAAACCATTCTTTGCATAACAACCTATCGCATGCTGATAGCAAAATACGAACGTAGCGTGCAAGATCTAATTCCGCTTAACCCGGGGCTAGGGGCCGTATGAACCCAAGTACTTCAAGATCCTCATGGTACTCATATGAACAGTCACAATCAAAGCGTGACTGAGATACATCATTCTTTAGATGACGACTTTACAACGAATATTATGGATTAAGAATACTGATCAGCGATACGGATTTGATATTTTTGGAACATCATGATGTCTTGCCGGCATCATTGAAAGCTGTTGACCGCTTCTCTCTTGCAGGAAACAAGTCTATGTTTATGTATACTATGATTGTCTTTTTGAATTTGATGCTAATACCGTTATATGGAATATGGAATAGGCCTTTGGATTATGGACGCGGATATTCTCTAATGGACGACGGCTGGATTATGAATGACGGACTAGACGCTTGTAATTGCACCCCTCCCGACTAAAAGTGATTTGGTCAAAGGTCAAGTTGAGGGTTACGGTGCTTTGCATACTACTCACGATATAGCTGATAAATGGGGCAACAACCGATCACAATTATCTCCTAATTAGGAGATAATTTTCTCCTAATTAGGAGATAAGTTTCTCCTAATTAGGAGATAAGTTTCTCCTAATTAGGAGATATTATGTCCTAATTAGAAGATAAATCTCGGAAAAAAAAATTTCTCACTGGCACTAATACGCTTCCGTAAAAGGCTGCATTAATTATTATACCAAAAGAAAAAGAAAAACTACAGGTTTTGAAATACTAACATTCCTTCAAGGACACTCGAGCCATGATTTCCTCTATCGAGGTAGAATATCAAAGGTATTCCCAGTGTCACTTAAGCCAGTTCTCATGAATCACTAAAGTTACAATACATATAAGGGAAGTGGGAAGAGGTGCCGACATACTGACTTCACAGAATAGTCTTCTGGTTAACCTATTCTAAAGCACATACCAAGAATCTAACGATTCGGGATATGTGTTGTATCTCAGGTACGCTTTTATTGTACCTGTTCATGTGGCAACTTGGATGATATGACCACACGGCCCCTAGCACCGGCATAAGCGGTATTAGATACAAATCTAGAGAGATATGATGAAAATGCTCTGACAACTCGTATACTGGTAATTGGTGAGCTGTTTCGCTGTGACAACTCGTACATTGGAGATTGATGAGCTGTATCGTCGTCAGATGTAACACCAAAGACTAGTCTGTAAGGCCCGATGTCGACCCAGCATCAACTTCCCACAAATAATTTGATGGTGACCAACCTGCAGTACTGAACAACTGGTTTTTGATACCCTAAAGACATGTAACCGCTCCCTCCGTCTAAGGATAGCACTGCCTAGTCCACGATTCACCTGCAGCTCCTGATAGGTAACTCTTACTCTATCCTGCAGTGCCGTCTAAGCAATCCTGGCTCTATAGTCGGGCTACTCAATCGTAGGATACATCTCTCAGTATTACACAACATCGATAGTAGATTTACAAGACAAAACCTGGTCCACCTGCAGTACTTAAGGTACCTGTACTGCAGTTTCATCTCCGGAAACAGGCATATCTTGGTTCGAATATCCTTTAAAGGATATTAACTATTCAAATTGGAATATAACTATACCAAAGTAAACTAATGCGGATTTTATTATTCTGTTGGTTTCGTAATAGTTAAAATGAAGTATCCTTAAGGATATTTATCAATATAACAGCTTCTAATTTGATTTATATGAAATAGACAAGTATCCTGCAGGATAGTACCACTTAAGTATCCTTAAGGATATGTGACATTCCTACGTATCTAGTATCCTTAAGGATATATGGTATCCTGACTTCTTGGGTATCCTTAAGGATATATGGTATCCTGACTTCTTGGGTATCCTTAAGGATATATGGTATCCTTAAGGATATATGGCCCGACATCTTTGGTATCCTTAAGGATATATAACCAGACTTCTTTTGTATCCTTAAGGATAAATACCCGACATCTGTAGTATCCTGAAGTATCCTGATATATGAAGATATTGGACCCGACATCTTTGATATCCTTAAGGATATATAACCTGACATCTATAGTATCCTGAAGGATATATATCCTGACATCTATGGTATCCTGAAGGATATATGACCTGACATCTATAGTATCCTGAAGGATATATGACTTGACATCTTTGGTATCCTGAAGGATATATGACTTGACATCTATGGTATCCTGAAGGATATATGACTTGACTCTAGGTATCCTGAAGGATATTGGACCCGACATCTTTGATATCCTTAAGGATATATAACTGACATCTACAGTATCCTGAAGGATATATGGCCTGACATCTATGGTATCCTGAAGGATATATATATCCTGACATCTATGGTATCCTTCCATTCACCACTGTAGGATACCTCAACATGAAGGATATTCACTTTGGTAAAACACCATCCTGAAGGATACCACTTGTCAGCTATTTTCGTTATAGGATGTAGGATGACATATATATATATATTTGTATGTCTGTAATCTCTTGCCGTGGCAAGTTGATCATACCTCGTCAAGAACAAGGGGCAGAATGCACAGATCTTACCTTACATGAACTTCATATAGGCCGCCAGATGATGTAGAGATCACATGGCTTACGTACCGTGATTTCATTGGCAGAGCCAATCAGAATTCAAACGCTGGCGTTTGACAGCTTTACAATGCCATATTTTAGTAAAGAACAATACCTCAAAATATGAATAATCTATAACTTTACAAAAATAATTAGTATGGAAACATAAATTACACAATCCCCAACATTTATTGATATAAATATAGGAACGCACAAATGCGTAATTTGAATCCCAAATACTAATCGAGCGCACAGAGCTAGTTCCAACGAAGTGTCCGTGGACGAAACAATGTGACAAAACTACACGTCTACGAAAGAAATAAAGGAAACCACACTTCCTCACCAACATTTTCAGGTAAAGTGCGACCTCCGCTTCCACAGTACATATTCATTTAATAGCTAAAATTATTACAGACGCTGTAATCGATCATAACCACACAAAACGAAAACTGGCACCGCGGTAACACCACTAATGTTAACTCGGCCGAAACGGACATAACACTTTACATACGAGCAAAATTTATGCATATCTAACGTATTTGACAAAGTCAACGTATCGAAATTTCGTCGCACTACCCCTTCCCTGCATTTGTGCGTCCCTGCACAAAAATATAACCACTGAACCCAATGGCTAGTAGAAAATTGTGATACCGAAAGGTAAACTATTGTATTCAAATAGGCCTTTTCTTAAGTCATTAAAATACATATACAATAACAATCGCAGAATATCAGTCAATCTAATGTTGAATATGATATAGAGATAATATATTTAGTCTGTAAACTCAACTGTACAGGCTTATCACTCACAAGTAAAATCCAACATGAATAAGGTAAGTGTTCATTTTTAATAATCCACTACTGGTAAGTACTTCACTGTCCGAGGTATATCCAGAATACAGTATCTCAAATTCCAAAAAGTAGTAATAAAAGTTCCGAACAATTCAACAACAGTTCACGTATGTACAGCAAGTGGCCCTGCTAAATGGAATAGACTAAAATATTTGATTTAATGCCAAAAGATTCCATAAATATCCTTCCCAGTTGCAGGACTCACTTGAATGGAGCATTCTCATCCATCATGATGGATGCATGGTTTCCAGAGCCATGACAGATGTCACACCCTAGGTCTGTACAGATCCAAATCCCATATTTTGTAGATGTCGTGGCATCGACTGTGGTGGAAGGTGATATCATGGGTGAAGTGGACACATCCTGCCTGGCAATCTTTGGACTAGGACTGGTGCTCCTGTCGATGGTGGAAACATGATGGTATTGTGTTCCAACATTTCGTGTCATAGGTTTTGAGGGGTTAACCATGGTAGCTGACATCTCCGTCTGTGTGTGGGTGGTGTGCTTTGGCATACGCCTGGTGTCCCGGAAAATATCCTCATACATCGTAATTCCATTGGGATAAATGATAGTACGGTGGATCTTCTCCATGCATGGATAGGGCACCTGATGGAATTGGCCCTTGCCTGCTGTTGGTGTTGGCGGCATCACAGGAATTGTGGATGAGTCATCTTGGATGTACGGTATTCCAATGGCTGTGGGCATCTCTGGTATGGTATCTAAGATCACTGTCCGTACGGGGTCTGGATTTGGTTCCGGATCATGGCAAATTGTTGTATGAGAGCTGGCTTCTGAAATGGGACTGTATACTGTCTGCACTTGATTTGAGAGATCCAATGGCCCATCTTCATATGTTTGATTGGCTGTTGGTACATCCTCGTCAAGGGGACTGATCTCCGGATCTTCCAGGAGTCGTTCATCTGGTCTTTGTTTTTTCGTTGTTTTGGTGCGGTCACCAGACTTCTTCGCACTGGACTTCCCCAAATGACGTCTCTTTATATGTTCTTTCAGGTTATCCCGTCTACTGTGCACCCTGTCACATTGTAGACAGCTAAATAAGGGTGGGGCTTTCTCGCAAATTAGTTGATGTCTATAGTAATTAGACCTGGCTGTAAATGTGCCCTTGCACACATCGCACGTGAACAGCATGGTGATCTGTGTGTTGATTCTGGCATAAAATAGACAGAATAGACACATGAAAATATGACAGATTTTTTTCGAGAAATCTATTCTAGAACCCCTTCTACGCTTGAATAATTAGACCTGGTTTGTTAGATTCCCCAAGAATTTGCCTGGATACCCAGTTCAGCCATCGTACGGGTTGTCTAGTTATCCGTCCCGACCGTGTTCGCCGTTCGGAAGATTTCTCGTCATGTTCCACTCTCACGCACGACTCGCTCGTTGGGCTCCTCTCTGGCGTCTCAGAACCCATGTTCACCTTCAGCTTCGTCCCAAGGTAAGGCTTCAACCGATTGAAATGCACTACCTTTGACTTCGACATCTGACTTCTCTGTATGCTATAGATAGTGTCATCAATACAACCAATGACGAGATAAGGGCCCTCCCAAACACACGACAGTTTGGTCGACAGTCCCTTCTTTCTCATGGGGTTGTACAACCAAACAATATCGCCACGTTTGAATGGTCTACCGAACTTACACCGGTCATAATTTCGCTTTTGTATTGCTTGTTTAGCTTTAGAATGAGACCTTGCCCGCTCGTACGCAACTTCAAGCCTCTCACGCAAAATCTGAGGATACTTCTCTGTCTCAATCTCTTCAATATATGGGGGTAAGCCAGTTACTAAATCCAAGGGCAACTCAATGTCACGCCCTAATATCATGCGATTTGGTGTCTCTCCAGTCGTCTCATGCACCGAGCTACGGTAAGCCATCAAAGCAAATGGAAGTTGCTCATCCCAATCAGCTTGGTTTTTATCTACCATCATGCCGAGTCGGGTTTCAACGGTGCGATTAAATCGCTCCACCATGCCATCTTACTGAGGATGCAGGGGAGTTGTTCTGGTCTCCATTCCCAGTAATTGGCACACTTCCTGAAACAGTCTGGACTCATAATTCCTACCTTGGTCAGAATGAATTTGCCTGGCTTCACCAAATCTACAAATGAACTCGGTTACTATTTTATCTGCAACAGTGGATGCTTCCTGGTTAGGAATGGCGTATCCTTCTACCCATTTGGTAAAATAATCGCTTACCAAAAGAATGTATTTATTCCCCGAGTTAGATTCTGGAAGAGGTCCCAAGATGTCTGTGGCCAACCGTTCCATTGCCATACCAACTCGATACTGTCGTAATGGAGCTCTTGGTCTCTTCGATGGTGTCTTTTTAGCAGCACAAATATCACACTCTTTGCACCACTGTTCCACATCCTTTGTCATGCCAACCCAGTAGAATCTCTGTTTCAGCTTAGGAACAACTTTCCTTGCTGAGAAGTGTCCTGGCGTCTTTGAAGCATGTAGTCCATTGAACACTTTCTTTTGATAATGCCCAGGAAGTACTACCTGCCACTGTTGACGGTTATCATCTGTTTCCCAAAGTCGACAAAGTACTCCATTTTGAAAATCCAAACGGTTCCGCTGTTTCCAATACATTTTGATAGCATAGCTCTCTCCAGAAACTTCTGTCCAAGGAGGACGATCGTTGCTGCAAAGCTTGTGTCTGATTATCCAAGATAATTTGCTGTCTTCTGTCTGTGCTTTGACCAGACTCGATGAATCCCACTCGACGTCAGCAGCAATGGCGAATACATTTCTAGTTGCCATACGAGAAATCCGTGTTTTAACTTCTGTGTCAGCCCAATCCTCCTCGTTTGAAAGAACATCACTAAACGCTGATGGTTTCAGTTCAGCATGTTTCACATCTTTGTTCACAGCCAACACATGCATTGTATCGTCGGGAGTATAGTTGTAATATCCCAGCTTCTCACAGTGACAAGCTCCTCTGGACATTGCATCAGCATTTTGATGTTGCTTACCAGGACGATACCTGATGTCAAAATCATAGTTCCCAAGTACACCCAACCATCTAGCCATCTGACCCTCTTGCTCCTTAAATGTCATCAGCCATCTCAGTGCGCAATGGTCTGTCCTAATTATGAAGTGTCTCCCATATAACTATTGCTTGAAATACTTCACAAAATATACCACTGCAAGAAGCTCACGTCTGGTGACGCAGTAATTCCGTTCTGCCTTAATAAGGCTCTTACTTGCATAAGCAATCACTTTTTCGACTCCATCTTGTAGTTGTGACAACACAGCACCAATGCCATGAGCACTGGTATCAGTGTCGAGGAAATATTCTCCAACTTCGCATGGATAGGCCAGTATAGGTGACTGTGTCAAGTGAGACTTCAAGGTGTGAAAAGCATCATCACATTCCTTGGTCTAAGTGAAAGATCTCCCCTTCTCAGATCTGTAAGACGATGTAATGGACGAGCGATACCAGCAAAGTCCTTGATGAAGCGCCTGTAATAAGATGTAAGACCCAAAAAGCTTCGGACTTCATGGACATCTTTTGGAGTGCCCCACCTTCTCGCTGCCTCTATCTTCTCTGGATCGGTAGAAATTCAATTCTCCGGTACAACATGTCCAAGATATTTCACCGCCTTCTGGAAGAAATGGCATTTCTTCGCTTTCAACTTCAAACCAGCGTCTCTCAACCTGGACAAGATTTCGACTAGATTTGAAACGGCCTCATCCAATGTTCGCCCATACACAATGATATCATCTAAGTACACCAAGCACGACTTCCACTGCACTCCAGCTAGGATCATCTCCATGAGTCTCTCAAAAGTTGAAGGCGCAGCATATCAGAGCCCGAATGGCATCACGTTGAATTGAAATAAGCCACCTCTTGTAACAAAGGCAGTTTTCTTCTTTGCGTCGTCATCTAGAGAAACTTGCCAGTAGCCACTGGCTAAGTCTAGAGTTGAGAACCATTTTGCTCCTTGGAGAGCATTCAATGAATCGTCGATTCTCGGAATGGGATAAGCGTCCTTTACTGTTACATCGTTCAAACGACGATAATCAACGCAAAATCGAATAGATCCATCTTTCTTTGTAACAAGAACAATAGGTGACGCCCATGGACTAGTTGATCGTTCAACCACACCACGATTTTCCATGTCTTCAATGAGTTTATCGACTTCTGTCTGTTTTTGGAATAGCAATCGTCTGAAAGCCTGCCTAAGAGGTGGTGCACTACCAGTGTCAATATGATGTTTAACGCCCTTCGCACATCCCAGTGTCTTCAAATCGGTTCAGTAAAGAAGCCACCTTCTGTTTGCTTTCGTCATTCAGATCAACAGTACTTCTCGTATACAGGTCTTGTAAATGTGGAGGTATGGCTACCTCTCCCAAATCAATTTCATTCACTTGCACTTGACCACTGGATATATCAAGAGTGTTTGTAGCTTCTGACAGAAGAACGGTTTCGCATCGGCTTACAGTCTCCAATTTCCCCATGGTTGTATCTTTATGGATTACAACTGGCTCTGGACTGGTATTCAGCACCCTGACTGGGTACATCTCCCTCTCAGTATCCAATAGTACACGACCAACCACCAGATTATCCAAAGAAGTACGTGGTTCCACCACTGCCCATTTGCCACATGTCACAACAGACGTAGATTGACATGGCAGTACTACTTCAGTCCCTGGAGGTATCGTGGTCTGTTCAGCAAGCACAAGACGACATGATTTAGTTTCCTCCCCAAGTCTCTGACAAGCAATCTGTTCATCTCCACAGGTCAGACTTCCGCTTTTGGGGTGTATGCGTACATCATAGCTACAAAGAAAATCCATTCCAAGAATGGCATCCGTTTGGATATCAGCTATCATCACTGTAATCACCATTGGATTAGACATTATCCCTATATCCACTTGACACTGTCCATAAACAGTAAGAGGTTTACCATCTGCAGCCCATAAAGAAATGGGTGAATGTTCCAACTGGGGTTTCTGATTAGAAGGTATCTTCTGATACATCTTCGAAGAAAGGATTGTTACACAAGAACCGGTATCAACAACTTTATTTGCTTCTTTATGTACAGCTTCATCATGGTGAGGCATCTCTGTATTATAGCTGACTGAACTCTTGTCTCCCGATTCAGTCACCACTAGTTTTCCTGTGACCTCTGGTGTAACCCTTTTCCAGGTCCATTTTCCTTCAAATCAGGATTTTGCTGGGCCAGGAAAGGACAACCACTCCTGTAGTGTCCTTTGTTTCTGCAGAAATAACATTCCACCTCCGAAACAAAGAACTGTTTACGTTCTTCCTGATTTCCGCATGACTTGAGTAAAGCCTGAAGCTGCTGTTCAATTTTTGACAACCTTTGGCTCGTTTGTTCCAGAGACTGCATCTATTTCTCGAACATGCTTCCTAGTAGACTGTTCATTTCGACCTGCTTCTATCTTCCTGAAACCTTCAACTTCTAATGCAAGTATAACAGTTTGTTCCAAGTTCACAGGCTTTCCCTGGTAGATTCTCATCCGGGCCTCTGTGTCGTCTAAAGCATCAACAAAATGTGTCTTTGGCAGACGATCTCTCTGAGCAGGCGTCATGTCAGGATATGCCAGATCAGCCAGTTTTCTAATAGACTGCCCTAATTCCCTTAAACCTTCGCCACGGCCTCTACGTCGGCTTCTCAACTCTGCTAGGTATAGCTCTGCTTGTTCCGCGGGCCCAAAGCGAGTTGTCAATACATGTGTCAACTGGTCAAAGTCATTCTGTTCATTTGTTGTTAAACTGCAGGCTATTTGTCTGGCCGGTCCACGTAAATGAGTGAAAAGGTAATTGGCCGTCTCACGTTGTCCCCAATGATTTATCTTCGCTATGATGTTAAACACGCTCAGGTAGTCCATCCATGAGCCATCTCCCGAAAATGTTTCTGGCCTCATACTCAGCCTCTTTGGGCGCCCCTCATCTCCACCACCTATATGGTTATCATCTTCATCAGATGCCGCTGAAAAGGCACCTCTCCGAGGACCTCGAACATAGAGCTCGAACTCAATTTCTTCTTCTGCTTCATTTACGTCAACAACCTCAGTGGAATAGTCAGCTGTATCTTTACCTGCCATCATTGTGTCTTGTCAACAAAAGAAATACAACATGGACATCCCATAATGCTTTGCTAATCCCACCGCTGCCACCAATTGTAACGAATTTTCTGATTGGTCGACTGATAGAGTGTGTCTTGTATCAAGTCAGTTTGCTGCCACCAGTGACGTAAGGTGTCACGACCCTCATAGGAATACCATAGACATGAAAAGAGCCTTTCCACAGACCGAAATCACTAGCCCACCCATATACTGTAGGTCACAGATCGTCTCATAGACGTCTGGCTCTTCTCCCTCATAGTATCACCATGGTAACGTCTATCTCATTTAGAAGGCGCTCGTTATATGGGTTCGCCTCTATTCACCAAATACTCATGGTAAGTCGAGTTGGTAAGGTGGGTCATTCACTTCTAATCCAGCCAGAGGATACATCAGCAAAGCATTACGGAGTCTTAACTTCAAAGGTTACACTTAGTAGATAAATGAAACAACTACTGAAAGATGGAGTCAACACCAAATTTTCAGTTTCAAAGAATAGTAATTATATTCTTATTTCCAAAGTAGTTTTATATATACATGTATTTTACAAGATTCATCTTTGTACAAATCGCAGGGTTGATTCACCGAAGCGTAAACCGATTTAATATAGTGCACGAGCACCCGATAAAGTTGATATTTCGTACGGTGACTGAACTCATCTATGATAGAATTTAGCCCTCTCCTAAATAAATCATACACTACTTGTATCAAAAAGGCTGCATTAATTATTATACCAAAAGAAAAAGAATAACTACAGGTTTTGAAATACTAACATTCCTTCAAGGACACTCGAACCATGATTTCCTCTATCGAGGTAGAATATCAAAGGTGTTCCCAGTGTCACTTAAGCCAGTTCCTGCCGTCTACGGATAGCACTGCCTAGTCCACGATCCACCTGCCGCTCCTGATAGGTAACTCTTACTCTATCCTGCAGTGCCGTCTAAGCAATCCTGGCATCTCCCTATAGTCGGGTTACTCAATCGTAGGATACATCTCTCAGTATTACACAACATCGATAGTAGATTTACAAGACAAAACTGGTCCACCTGCAGTACTTAAGGTACCTGTACTGCAGTTTCATCTCCGGAAACAGGCATATCTTGGTTCGAATATCAACTATTCAAATTTGAATATAACTATACCAAAGTAAACTAATGCGGATTTTATTATTCTGTTGGTTTCGTAATAGTTAAAATGAAGTATCCTTAAGGATATTTATCAATATAACAGCTTCTAATTTGATTTATATGAAATAGACAAGTATCCTGCAGGATAGTACCACTTAAGTATCCTTGAGGATATGTGACATTCCTACGTATCTAGTATCCTTAACGATATATGGTATCCTGACTTCTTGGGTATCCTTAAGGATATATGGGATCCTTAAGGACATATGACCCGACATCTTTGGTATCCTTAAGGATATATAACCAGACTTCTTTTGTATCCTTAAGGATAAACGACCCGACATCTATAGTATCCTGAAGGATATATGACCTGACATCTATAGTATCCTGAAGGATATATATCCTGACATCTATAATATCCTGAAGGATATATGACCTGACATCTATAGTATCCTGAAGGATATATGACTTGACATCTATGGTAGCCTGAAGGATATGTCCTGACATCTATAGTATCCTTTAGGATATATATCCTGACATCTATATCCTGGAGGATATATGACTCGACATCTATGGTATCCTGAAGAATATTGGACCCGACATCTTTGATATCCCTAAGCATATATAACCTGACATCTATAGTATCCTGACGGATATACATGTATATCCTGACATCTACAGTATCCTGAAGGATATATGGCCTGACATCTACGGTTTCATGAAGGATATTTATATCCTGACATCTATGGTATCCTTCCATTCACCACTGTAGGATACCTCAACATGAAGGATATTCACTTTGGTAAAACACCATCCTGAAGGATACCACTTGTCAGCTATTTTCCTTATAGGATGTAGGATGACATATATATATATATTTGTATGTCTGTAATCTCTTGCCGTGGCAAGTTGATCATACCTCGTCAAGAACAAGGGGCAGAATGCACATATCTTACCTTACATGAACTTCATATAGGCCGTCAGATGATGTAGAGATGCAGAATTCAAACACTGGCGTTTGACAGCTTTACAAGGCCATATTTTAGTAAAGAACAATACCTCAAAATATGAATAATCTCTAACTTTAGAAAAATAATTAGTATGGAAACATAAATTACACAATCCCCAACATTTATTGATATAAATATAGGAACGCACAAATGCGTAATTTGAATCCCAAATACTAATCGAGCGCACAGAGCTAGTTCCAACGAAGTGTCCGTGGACGAAACAATGTGACAAAACTACACGTCTACGAAAGAAATAAAGGAAACCACACTTCCTCACCGACATTTCCAAGTAAAGTGCGACCTCCGCTTTCACAGTACATATTCATTTAATAGCTAAAATTATTACAGACGCTGTAATCGATCATAACCACACAAAACGAAAACTGGCACTGCGGTAACACCACTAATGTTAACTCGGCCGAAACAGACATAACACTTTACATACGAGCAAAATTTATGCATATCTAACGTATTTGACAAAGACAACGTATCGGAATTTCGTCACAGTATGTTTGCTTTAAATTCTGCGACCTCCTATTTTGGGAGGCCCATTGGTGAATGCTCTAGATCGCCGACATACAGTACTGGCGGTTGGGGGCCTCAGGCTTGTGCTTGCTGATTCGAATCCCGGATGGGACTCAACCAATTTCCAGCACTAGAATCTGTGCTGTACTAAGATAGTGTAATTTTGAAATAACGAAAATATTGTCATATACACTTTGTTTCTGTTTATCCACTTTTTTTGCTATAATCAGTCTGCCGACTGCCAACCTGTTTGACTGATGGTATAAAGAAAAAAGGATACCATGTGCATTTCCCCATGTCCTTATGCTATAGTTGTGATTGTGAATCATCGAAATTTATCTACACACCTTGTAAACGTGTTATGACTGATAACCTTGGTATAGTAAATAATGAAGACCGTAAAACACTCCTGGTGAAGGGGTCTAAGTATAGAGAGCCGAGCTGGTTAGAAGATAGCCTTCCTGAGTGGTCCAAGCAAGATAAAGTGGATCCTACCGTACTCGCCGAATGGGTAAGAGCAAGGTTGCTGACATGATCCGTCATATTGATAGAAAGACACTTCTACAAGCAGAGAAAATACTAACATACCCCACCGTACTGCATTAATGTACTACTAATTCGTATATATTACTATAACAGGTGGTGGTTACGGAATTCGAGTATTTATGCCTTCACGAAATTTACTCTGGGAGGAGGGGGTATCCTACAACGCAAATAGTTTCTCAAGAAAAGCGGTAGCTCTCTCCAGACCATTCACACCGATATACCGAAACTGTACTGGACACCCAAAGTGCAAAAAGAAAACAATACAAAGAAAGATTCATAGCTGTATCACCAATCTATCCAATTTTCTGACACGAGCCCTACAGTAACTAACTTCGTTTTGGCAAAAATACTGTGCTGCTGTTTCAAAAAATTCAGGCATTGAATATATGTGGATACTAAAATACAGAATGAAAAGGAACGTTTGAAATAAGACACTATCTTCCTCTGATTTCTCTACTCTCCATGCTACAATTCCTCGTCATAAACTGTCTCATATCATTTATAGTCTCGGTGCTCAAGAAAACTTATCACGGATGTATTAATGTCAGAAGTCGTAAAATGCTGTACTAATATATTATCATTTCAAAGCCCGTTCCTTCTCATCCACTAAGCGCTATATAGACGATATTCATGTTTACGGTAGCCCCTATACAGGGAACGATGTGAAGGCGCTATATATTGGGACAACATACTTAGAAGATTAAACGAGACTTCCTCTCACATCGATTCTACGACAAGAGAGATGGTAACAATTTCGACATTGTTAACTACCTCTACCTGAAAGGGCCTGCATATTTCTCTTAGTAGCATAAGCTAGATCCCATATAATGTGACGATTCCAATGAACGTCAAAACGTTTGTACAGCAGCATATTTGACCAAGCTGTACCACCAAGCGCCTTCACTCAAAGCTTCCCAAATTTGGTGATGAATACCACACATTGATATTAGAGTACGATCGTAGTGTGCAAGATTGTTGGTCCCACATTTCATAACTTACATCCAAGTCCGCTAATCCTACATAACGGGGACATAACGGTACCAGGACGGAGCATCGGTGGTTGCTCTCCCCTCTCTTTCTGTGAAGAAAGCCTATTCATTGTCACGATAACACGCTGTCACGATATTTCAAGGCTGCTAAAACAAATCCTGATAGCTAACTGAAAAGAGTATTTTCGATAGAAAATATATGAACAATGGAAAACATTCCAATACATACTAAGAAATAATGTACACCAGTTCTTCTGGCAGAAGCTAACACTAACAAAGTTTATTAAGCATATGGCAGTTACAGCCCAGTAGCTGCAGCAAATAACCTAAACGTCATTCAGAGTCAACACATAATGTTCATTTGAGCTGATAGCCATTATAGACACATCGAGGATTTGTATGGCTATTCACTAGTATGTGTTCTTCCATTGATGTTAAATTAAGTTCCTTTCACCTTGTGAGCCGGAAGCCATCATGAGACCGACAGCATTGCATGGCACCAAGAACGTTTGGGTCTATACGCGTGAAAATCAACGATACGATCATATTGACACGATCAATATGATGTTCAATTCATGTGTGGTATTTAAATGTGCAGTTCAAACAGCGCCAAAAGATCCTTTCTTCGAAATATCCAGTATCGACTTCCTTAAAAATAGACTTGCAACTACAAACCAGTCAGACTACCAATTCCATAAATTGCTCAATTGTTTTATTACACAAGTGTTTAACAACTTGAAATAAAACTGTCGCCCGATAATGTAATTACATATATATGTTTATATTTACCGCACAAATGGACGGCAGTTATTGGGCTTCGAAAAGACTTTTTGTGTCTCTACGTCTCAAGAGTTTCAGCCCTCTAGCCTTAGCGATAGCGAAAATATATAGGGGGAACTTTCACCCCTACCCCCCACCCCCACCCAGGCTGCGGTACACCCCAAATCGCCCATGCCAGATAGGGTTCAATTATGAGAACTCAAGAGACCTCACCAACATCAGATGCATATAAAATGTCTCCTCTCTGTAATATCACAGATAAAAATGGAATCCTCGCCATAAGACTTTGTTGCGCTGGATTATTTAAGACTATAAATGTCTTCCTTCTCTCAGACTTTTCGATAGCTCAGCGATCCACCATTCCCATGAATTCCAGCAACAATATGTTTCAGCATTCGTCTTATGCATTCGTACAGGTTGTACTACCTCTGGGGTAGAAGAGAAAGTATTCAGGGAAGGTACTAGTCAATAGACACAAAGTTTTCGGACAAACTAGTCCCAACAGACGTAACTGGCAGACATAAGCAAATGGTTTTAGCATAGTTCGGCCATAAAATTTGTCTTTTCGTGGATTCCTTTAGCATGCATCCCACTAGTACGAAGAGCACTAGGAACAAAGACAACGCGAGAACAAAGTAATATTACCCTGTAAGCCTACCAGATGGAATAGGACAGTTTTGTACGCATCAGATGCAAGAGACGGTTCAAAGGAGGGAGAAAAGTAGAAAACCCCTGGATAACGGTATGTACGGCTCAAAATGCAATGTGCGATGTACAGTTCTGTGATCTAAAATACATGTAGATATATATAACATCTGTTGATAAGTTCCGCTGCAATGCTTCATTGGGCAGACGGCGACTGAATGCAAAGAGCTCAGACTGTTCAAATGATATATGTCTTTGACAAATAGCCCTTATTTGCTCCAAGAAGCATATTGCCCGATTCTAGCCATTTCAAAATAAACTCGTATGCCTTGATATGCAGCTACAATTGTCATCGTTTGGAGGCGCCTAGTATACGTCTCGGCTTTGCGGTTCAACAAGAAGTAACCGGTTTACAGGTTTGCATCATGACCATGTTAGCGTTTGAGACGATGTAAAACTGATCCATCATCGCTGTCCCTTGAATTGAATTTCCTTGACGGGAGAAAATGACCATGGTGATTACCGATACCTTCCCATTCAACTGAGTCAATATAATGAATCACCTGTTCAGAAAGATTGATGGGATAGTACTTGCCCATTCAAGATGTGCCCTTCGAGTTGCACAGACCTGTCTCCAACAAACTGTGATTTAATAATCGGATTCTTAGCTATCAATTTGTCCCAAAAAGCCAATATACCTGAAAAACCCAAATTGTCATTAATGATTTCATGTCACTCAGTGAGTAATCGTGAAACAGAAAAGTAACTGTTATGGCTTTTCCTTACAAATATGACTAGATTTCGCCAGAAATACGAATACAGAGCGTAAATGTTTTAAGCTATGGATTTGGCTATTATTTGGCAAATTGGCAAAGCGTGACTGAGATACATCATTCTCTAGATAACGACTTTAGAACGATTATTATGGATTAAGAATACTGATCAGCGATACGGATTTTATGTTTTTGGAGCATGATGATGTCTTGTCGGCACCATTGAAAACTGTTGACCGCTTCTCTCTTGCAGGAAACTAGCATATGTTTATGTATACTATGATTGTGTTTTTTGAATTTGGTGCTAATACTGTTATATGGATATGGAATAGGTCTTTGGATTATGGACGCGGATATTCTTTAATGGACGACGGCTGAGTTGTGAATGACGGACTAGACGCTTGTATTTGTTCATGTATTTACATTATTTTGTCGGGACAAGGGGAGCACGTGGATTTGAACTCTGAGTCCCAGATAGTTTATTATCGTCAGAGAAAAAGTCTGAACATTTGGATCCCAGAATGTGATTAGGAACACCCATATCTCGAACATCCAAAGTGGAATTGCTACTAACTGCCCTACGAAACAGGCATTTCGATTATTGACGCGGGTATTCTTTTATGGACGACGGCTGAATATTGAATGTCGGATCTGACGTTTGTTATCCAGATCGTAGAAATGAGAGCGAACTTTTGGACAAGACAGCAATCTTTTAGCTTCATCTGTGCAGTGTCTGTTTCAAATTTCAGAACTGTCAAATATAGCGGAGAATATTAGCACGATAGATTAGAAATCCGTGAAATTGGAGCGATATGCAAGAAGTGGGAAAAATTGACGATTTCTGTTGACTAAAAAGCAATCATATGACTCACAGGAAAGTAATCGTCAACACCTAACATTCAGATCCGATAATACGGTGGATTCTCGGACGTAGCCTTAGTATCTCAGTCGCGCTTTTATTGCAGCTGTTCATGTAGAGACTATGAAGTATCCGCACGGCCCCTAAAACTGACTTAATCGGAATTAGATACGCTAGCTCGGGAGCTGTGATGACAGATCAGCTCAAACAACTCATCAAGTCCAACTGTGGAACAGAGCCGAACGGGGCCGAGGAGACCAAACACGTTGCTGCATTTGTAATGTTGGTTCAGATTTCTATAAGAGTTGTATGTTTACGGCGTCAACTGATGATATGCAAACAATTTATCTCCAACATAATTATATCAAGGGAAGGTACAATAATTTACTGTAGCAAAATGTAACACAACTAATGGATTGCTTTGGAGATAAGGTTGGTGGGTACCCGACACAAAGATATTTTTGTTTGCGATTAGAAACTTAGGCGATTGTTTGCGATTAGTTTCTTACTTTCATCCATCAACAGACCTGCTCAACGAAATAACCTACTAGTATAGCATTTTAATATACCAAATATACTTCAAACGTGACTTTGTACATGTAATGTGGAAAGGGTTAATGACCAGGCAGACAGTAGATATTTGTGTGATTGAACGGAAGAATGGTCCCTATTCATATATACCTTGACATTATTTCTCGTTGAGGCTTATTGATTTTTAAGAGTTTTCTATTATAAATGATATGATCGACAAAATATTTTTTTTATCTTTTGTATACGGAGTAAATTTAACACAGAAATAAACCTGTCCTGTTTCAAGCAATGAGAAAAACAATATAATGATGATGTCTACTACGTCATTGGTCCGTCACTACGGAAACACGTGAGATGACGCGAACTAGCTGAGCCTTCAGTACGCCGTATCTTGTGAGAACATTCGGACGCGCTTTGACCGACACGGCAAAGCGTGTAGCTAGTTTGAAAGAGTAGACCCTACTCTGTGCTAGTCGAACTGTTTAAAATCTACCAGTAGACCCTACTGAGTGGATTGTATCAGTCTCAAATGATTTTTACGGAAAATTCTGAAATCGTCGACCCGACGATTTTGAATTTGAGACTCGCAAGTTGAAGACGACCGTGTGCGTCGGCAATATGGCCAGTGGAAATTCCCCGCACAAAAGGAAGGATCATGATAGGAGTGATTCTGGGAACGAGCTGGATCAGAAGCAGAAAATAAACTGTTATCACCCTGTTATAACTGATGCTGATAATAGATCTGTGCCCGGAAATGGCGATAGGTCGCATAATGCTCCCAGCAGGGACTTGGTGACAAACATGAACCAGAATATGACCGGCATGTCAAATTCAATGTTTGGAATGGGTAAAGCATGGAAAGGGCTTGCGGATCGACCCGATGAAAATTCAGAAGAATTTAGCGAGAGTGATTCTGATAATCATAACGGACTCTCAGATTCAAAAAAGCAACGCTCAACTTCAAAACAAAGATGTGATGATTGCGATAGCGATTCTGATAGCTGCAGTGAATCTGGGAATGATGACACCGACAAACTAACATTATCTGCCAGTTATTGAATTCTTTTGTAGATACTGTGTTTACTGGCTCCCCATGGATATACATTTGAGTACAAAGATAACTGAAAATCAAGGACAACTTCCGGAATCATAATTTGTTATCTACCTAGTATAATCCGTGGCGTGTCCGACTCCGACTCCTCCTACTCCGCTTTACTCACTGCACAGCGGGTCGCATAGGTGTGGCGCAGGATAGGGTGGGGCGAGAGACCTGGGGTTTTCAATACCTTAAATTCCATGGGCCAGGCTTGCACCCTACAGTAGAATGGGTCAACTGGGCATGCGCGATGAGTAGTATAGAAAGGGCACGCGATCTCCCTATAAATGTAACAGGAAAAGCTTCGGGCCATCCGAAATGTTGGTGGGGTCCGAGCTGTGCAGGATCCAGTTCACTAACAGTTATTGGACACTTCGTTTCCCGCAAAAGACATCTTCATCGACAGTCAATATACTAAACTCTTGTCTTACTGTGTTGAGAAGGTATATATAGAATATTATTCAATTCTGTCAAATGATTTACTGAGCTGTAATATTATTTACCTATCCCCGACTTCCAAAGAGGGATTCGCCGATTTTAGGGTGCATTTATTATTCCCCACTTTTGATGCATTTAATTATATAGGAGCAGTTTCCATAAATGTTCAAGCGGTTTAGGTAAATTAAAGCTGAAGAAAAACATTATAAGGTTTGATGAAGATTCGATCAGAATTTGTGACCTGGCTGCGAAATTTCATCATATTTTATTTTTTAATTTAACTAGTAGTACATATTAAGTGTGTCTGAATCGCAGGGTGGGGGCAACATTTACAGGGTGGGGTCTTAATATGGTCATTCCAATCCCTCTAATCAGCTAGTAAATGCGCCAGTTTGTTGCAGAGATAGTGACAACAAGTTAATACAATGGTTACTCCCTCGACTTCAATTTGCGCCCCATCTATCAGAGAAAATCGAATGCTTCTTCGTTCCACTTTCACACGCCAGATACAGCGGAACTACATGGTGAACCATTGTATTTGTGCCATCACTTTGTACTAAATGCTATGAAGTTAACGATGATCTGCGATGAAAATAACTCCCAGAAGAGGAACCGAAAATATCTCTCTTTTTTCGTCTACTTTGGCACAAACAGATGTATGAAGTGCGCATTCATAAAATTTGTGAATAAACAAAATAAGTGAATCTGTGTTTTGGATTGTCTTATACATTTTGCTAAATTAGAGAAAATATTAACAAATACGCCTTTTTCATCCAATTGTCCAATAACTGTTAGATGAAGCTATTGAAAGAGCAGTCACTGTGGGCACACTAAATGGTTATTTCAACATTTTGTGCGGCTAATGCAAACTTCTATAATATTAGCTAAGAAATAAACAGTCAACAGATTTCAGATCCCACACGATGATATCATGTCCAGGAATCGTTAAAATATTAATATAATGTCATATTATCTATTGACAATATCGCTTGAAATTCTGACGGCATTTCTCAAAATGCTTTCTGTACATGCCAAAAATTTTACAGTTGCTGTTATCGGATTTCTACTGAGAGATATGAAGCGACTGCGTAATCCGAATAGCATACACAAACCGCTTGGTCGCACTCAAATTAACAGAGGAGTACAGCAGAGGCAGGAATTTCTTCTGAACAAAATCGAGTTGGGCCTTAGTCTGCTGTCCAAATCGAGTAAATTTGATGTTCTTAAATATTACAGGTTAACGCACAATCATACAATGTATTCGTTGAGCGTTATCTACTCAGAATAATGAAGATGTTGTCACAGTCCGAGTGAACTATACCAACATTAGACAATGATTTTCGTCTGTCGAATGGTTCGGAAGTCAATCTCTCTTCTGCAAGGATTGTTGTGGCGATAATTACATTTCTAATTGGCAAATCAAAACAGATCCAAGGTAGAATTATCTCCAGCAAGTTACATTGTTGAGTGCTGGCCCCTTTTATTGGACAATTAACGCAGTAAACTTTTATCCTTTACGTGGGGTATATTAAGTTATCAAAAGTGGCAATATATTTTCCACAACACATCCATCACAATTATCTACTTTTGATTTAATGAGGTTCTTCCGAAACATAACTCACTTAAGCGTATTTTAAGTCCTAATTATGTCTTATCACAAAGTTATTTTCCCCCGCAATCTGAATAACAAAAAAAAAACTTAGATGACACGCTGTGGATTGGACATGGTGACCTGTCTCCTGTTTAAATTTATCATTCGCGGCGTGTTCGCTTCACCTCATATGACGTCGATGCCTGTTCAGTGAAAGAAGCAGATAAAGTATGTTAGAACGTGTACCTTTCCATCGTTCGCACTCCTATGGAATTGTTTTCTTCATGTCGAAATATATTAGCAGAAATCGCGTCGGGCAATTTCTGTCACTGGAACTTATCCATTTGAAACACCACTCGCTGCCGTATCAGGGCCACATTCTGCCGGTGGATGTTTCATGTTTGCCTCGGTAAAAATTATTGTCATTGTAGTTTGTGACTGAATAACATGGTGGCGCTGAAGCGTTTGGTTGGCGTCGAGCCTCCCAGACGTGTTCGGAATAAGCTTGCATCTTACTTATATTTTCCCCGTCTGTACTGTTTCTTCCATCTAACGTTCACATAGACCATCATTTTCCATCAGATGACTTGATAGGATTATAACATCATTGCTCTTGGATATTTGTATCCAATACCGCTCAAGCAAGTACCGTGTGGTTATGTCATTCAAGATATTCACATGAACAACTTCAATAAAAGCGTGACTGAGATACAAATCATCGCTGGGATAATTTTTGGTTCTTGCCATGTTTAGATATACAGTCAGAATATTGACCTGTGGGGTCATATGAGATGATGTCAGTAAGCCGGCATCTTTTTCCACCACCCTTATATGTTGCGTTTAATTGAATTACTGCGTCAGCATCCCAGTAGGAATAAACTGCCACTGTGTGGGGGAAAAGACCGTAGATGAGCCCCTAAACTTAGTCGTGTTTTTGGAAGCTTATACACAGGATAAATTTTAATGAATACTGATTTTATGTCAAATAATGATTAATCTGATATCCTGTCCTAAGGTTATTATGTCATTTTCGAAATTACAACACATATAAGGGAAGTGGGAAGAGGTGCCGACATACTGACAGAGCCACATGACTTCACACTATAGTCTTCCGGTTAACCTATTCTAAAGCACATACCAAGAATCTAACGATTCGTGATATATGTTGTATCTCAGGTACGCTTTTATTGTACCTGTTCATGTAGCAACTTGAGCTTGAGCATAAAGGTATGCTATTACATCTATACTGTCAATAATGTTGATCCTGTAGTTCCATGTCTGGACAGTTTCCACAGCTGACGTCGCGATATATGTTGCTATAGAATGATGCTCAAACGTTCTAGAATGTTACTATTCCAACAGTTAGGATGAATGATCTATCAGCTGGTAAAAAACAGAGAAAAGTAGATATAATTGAAATATTGACTGTTTATCCTCGACTCACCTTTCAATTAGACCAATCGATTAAAACGCATTACTTGGAATAACTGCACTGTCACCTTTTTCTCGTTGAAAAATCTTAGCAAATTGTGTAATTTGTTCCGATCCTATATCGATAGCTGATCGATCATTGAACTAGACAACTGGAATGAATCGAATTTATTCACCAAACAAATATATAGCAAGAAATGACGAAGAATATAAACTGTATAGGTAAATAGCCGCATATGTAGCGGGAATAATATCACAGAATGCAATCTCGGAGTTATATCATCTATATCAAAAACTGTTTTCTGGAATATAGGAATGAAACTTCAGAACGTCTGTCGTCTGTGGCTCCTAACGGCGCTTCTATCACAGGTTACAATGTCCGCCTTCCGTAACCACATCATTTTATGTGTGCTTATTCCAACAGGCACGGAAGTATCCAACGCTGAACATATTTAGCTACGTTGAGCGATGGAAATACTGCTTTTTCTGTGATGATATCCTTTTTTCGGGAAATGGAATGGCAAACTGCATACGAATGCACGAGAAATAGATTAAGATCAGCCAATTTGGGACAGTTTCTTATCAACCACCATTGTGTGTGCAGTAGGAAATTGGATACCCTAGCTCTAATCTTTCAAAAGATATCGCAAAGCTAGAATTTTACCTTGATGAAATAGGTCAAGGTCAGTCATCTTCAATGGTCTTCTGACCCATATTATTTGAATTTAGAAAACCTGGCAATAAAACCGGCAAGAGATATTGTGACCATACAGACAATACCCTATTGACAAAAATTGATCGAGGGGTAAAAATCAGTAGATTTCTTCTTTGCCATCATATTGTAGTAATTACAGCTACCTAGATATCAGCCAGTATAGTGGGCAGGCTTACCTGCCGGTTAAAACCCTGAGAGAAGTCGTCTATACGTCCTGTCAGTCCAAGGTCTGTTATCTTCTCTGGTTTCTTTACAAAGCCCGCGAGTTACTCTTATTGGCTAGAGGGCAATCAGCGCCCTCTACCAAGGAAAGATAACTCTATAATAAAGCACTTCCCTGCATCAATCTGACACTATTCGTTAATAGTCTATTTATCTAAACTGACAAGACAGTGAGAAACCCTATTCTCACTACACCCTTCTCCCTTTTCTTTTTTGGGGAAGGGCATACCATCGACTGACAGAGTCTAAAACTCCAGCAAAGTATTCCCAATGATAAAAGCATACCATAAAAGTACGGAACTGTACCTAAAGCTTTCTCTACTTTGAACTGGGCTAAAAACAGGACATAACCTAAGAATAATCTACGTAAAATTAGTCCGACAATAAAATACCCAACCCCAGATCATGGAAGCTGATCTCTAACCCCAACCCTCAGGTCGATTTTTCAGCAGACCTCTAATTTCCCCCAAGGAGATCCAAAGGAGCTGGAGCGAACTGGCCCACTTTTGGTACCAGTCCGGCTCACTCTGGAATCTACCTTTCCCTCCCCCCCAACCTCCCCTTCCCCTCATAAATTAAGGGCTCACTGAATTTATAATCTGTCAGCCCCTCTTAAATTGAGAGACTGGCTACACTATACAGCCTGTCAAGAAACAGACTGACTAAGGAAATACTTGCCAGACTCTCATACATTGAGGGACTGACTATATCAGACAGTCTATCAAGTTTTGACTAATGGCAATAACTATCAGACTGTCAGCACTCGATGAGAGCTTGCTCAGATTGAAAACCTATCAGTCCCTATTAAATTGAAAGACTGGCTATAATCATGCTGATCAAGAAATAACTGCCAGACTCCCCTAACTAGAGGGACTGGCTATATCAGATATCCCATCAAGAATAGTCTGACTTAGGCAATAACTGCAAGACACTCAGTCTCTCAATAGTTGATTGACTGGCTAGCGAACATACATGTAGTCTGACTAAAACAGTAACTGCCTGTCAGCCCTCCATACATTGTGGGACTACTCATATAGCTCAAGGCTTCAGGAAACCAGTATCCTCTGTATGCATCAACAGAGACACACGCATGAAGAATCAACGCATGTGAAACACCCGTGCTCAAGGTGCCGCTAACGCGTCAACTCAACATGTGAATGAAGCTGCAGGACCAGAAGGAATATCGGAATCCATTGAACAGAAGTGCACTGCGTTGCTAATGTTACCGCATTGCCAATGATCAATTAGGGAGGGTCTGAATAAACATATCCAAAATGATCCCCGAATTTGATCAGACATAATGCTTCACAGCGAGCATTTAACCAAACAAGGTCAAGGCTTGTCCGATGTCCGACTTTTATTTCAGACCCTGATTTATTAAATTTAAACCGGGATGACAAACACCGGCACATATCTCACTAGGGCTTCCATAGAGAAGACACAAGCAGAGTTGCGGCCACAAACTCCTCTGGCCCTGTGTCTCCAACATAGATTGCCCCGTCATTCTCTCCCCTTGTTAAATCATCCCTCACAATTCGCACTCTCCTCGGCAAAAACTCATGTAGCATCCAAGTAACTTACATTTAACACCATTTAACCATTGCCGAATGATGTGCCAACCGTGAGGGCTGAACCCACAGATAAAATTTAACCCAACCCACCATTCCACAACCCCATCCACTCCACTTTCACTAAAGCCTTTAGATGACGACTTTACAACGAATATTATGGATTAAGAATACTGATCAGCGATACGGATTTGATATTTTTGGAACATCATGATGTCTTTCCGGCATCATTGAAAACTGTTGACCGCTTCTCTCTTGCAGGAAACAAGCCTATGTTTATGTATATTATGATTGTCTTTTTGAATTTGGTGCTAATACTATTATATGGAATATGGAATAGGTCTTTGGATTATGGACGCGGATATTCTCTAATGGACGACGGCTGGATTATGAATGACGGACTAGACGCTTGTAATTACTCCTAACCCCCCTAAAAAATCTCCATCACACCACCACGCAACACACACTGCACATTTTTCCAGCACACATCATGCTCTCCCAACACACCAACTGTTCTAAAATAGGTACACACACCACACTATACTGAACACTCAATCTACCAAAAATAATTCTAAAATATAGGCTCACACATCACAAATCCACCAACACACCATTATCCAACACACCACATCATTTTCAACATCCACACATATCACAGATTTCTTGTCCGACATTTTATCATTTTTTATCTTTCCCCCAAAAACCAAAAAACAACCTACACAACATCAAACCAAAATGCCACATCACCTACATCAAAATACAAAGACATCAGCATCAAAATCAACTCAAAACAGTGTGCTAGATGGCACCACATGCCAATGCCCACTGTCAATCTGCATTGTCCCCTAACATTACCAATGCTAAAAGAGAACTAAACTGAAGCACTGTCCAAACCGGTCATCATGCATTAACATTTTACTGCAGGAACCCCTATGTTCCCAATAACCAGGGCCTTCTTCCTAAAGTCAACGACACAGCCGTAAGCGGACAGAAAGTCCGAGCCCAGTAACAAATCCTGAACCACCGGGGCTACAATCATGTCTCCAAAACAGTTAAACCCTGCAATGGAAAGGGGAACCTGTCGAACCAACATTCCCATACTGGCCGTACCCTGAAATGCACCAGTTAGCTTAATGGGAGTGGATGACAGTCCCGTAAGCCCTAACTTTTCAAATAATTCCGGACTCATGACTGTTACCTGAGAAGCAGTATCCACTATCGCACTCACTGGAACTGACCCGACCCTGACCGGAACTACCATTGTCCTCTTCCGAGCCCCAGACTCGGTAACGCCTCTAACGGCAGCAGTCAACCCAGCACCACCTGACGAGGCAGGTCCTCCCGTGATAACCAACTCATCAAGATTAGTGCGAATGGGGCAACTTCGACTTATGTGTCCTAATTGGCGACAAAGATGGCATCGTACTTGGGGACATCGGAAGCTCTTATGCCCATTTTTTCCACACGAGTAACAGGCAACAGGCTACCAGTAGCTTGGGCGAAGTAACAAGTCTCACTGGAGACTCACCCCGACCCTCCCGTAAAAAATCCCCTCCCACAGACTCGATTTCCGTGGAAACTAGACGGACCCCTGCTACATTCAAAGCTTGATGATTATACAGTGATGCGTTCACACATGTCAACGCCTCCTGAATAGTTTTGGGGTCTTTCTCCATAGCAAACAAAACTACAGCCTGTGGTTCATGACAACCTTTGAAAAATTGCTCCACGGCTATCGATTCGACTAACTCACGTGGAGCACCCGGATACCCTTTTACAGCTAAATGAACACACCTATAAGCAAAATCAGCCAGAGTGTCATCGGCCCCTCGCTCCTCCACCTGCAACCGATGTCGGATTGCTTGAGGAGGCTCGAGATCGCCATACCGTTTGTCTAAGGTTTCAAACAGCTCATCAAAAGAATTACAAAATGCTTTCGGTAAGAAAGAGTAATACTCGATGGCCTTGCCATGCATGCACTCAGTCAAACGCTTTAGAGACTTTGCCTTGCTCCACTTCCGATCTTGAACTTCCAATTCAAATTTAATGTTAAACGGCGATCAACCTCTGGCATCGCCAGCAAAAACTAATGTTTTCGGAAGTGGACGGCTGCTACTACGTGTAAAAGGTGATGCCGAGCGGCTACGGCCACGTGAGGTTAAAGGGCTACGGCTACGCCAGCGTTTTGGTGGAGGACCACGGAGAAGTCTACGCGATCTCAAATTCGCTTTATGTTGCCGGATAGGCTGCGAAACATTTGACCCTATTAAATTATCTCCCTTGTCCTCCTGACCATGAGCAATGCTAGAATGATCAATGGATGGAGAGGAATGGCTACCTTTATGCTCCTCCCCAACCTTACTATGTGAAGGGACGAAAGGGTCAGAGATGGGCACAGAAGCGTGCTCCACCCTCTGATGATGCCCTGACCCCTCGCAAGCCTTCACCACCCCTGTATGCGTATAAGGTGCATGCTGGACACCCTCACCAGCATTGCATTCCCTACCCGCCAACCCCGGCGTTTGCACAACATTGACCGTAGACAAACTTTCCTGCTCAACGTTACCCGTTGACAGCCTAACAGCACTGCCACCAGTCTGCACTGAACTAGCATCAGGCCCCACCCCTCTAACCATTGGACTAGTCCCCTGGCCTTGCATCATTGTCATTATCAGTCCCAGTTGTTCACTCAAGTTGGTTACCCCTGCCCCTAATCTAGTCTCTATCCCTGTCAATTCCGTTCCCACCCAGTTCTCCAATTTACAAACCTTATCAACACATTGTGTCAACGTCCCAGAGAGCTTCTTCTGGTTAGATACTAGCTCACCGATTTTGGTAACACATTTACCCTCGTTAGATACCAGCTGACCTATCCTGTTAGCACATTCTCGCAAGCCCTGAGAGAGACTCTGAACAACAGATTCCCTTTTCCCCCTCAAATTTTGTATGTGATTTTCCATCTCAGTTCGCAATTCCCCTACATGTTTTTCAATTAATTCTGAAACATACTCAGCCTGGAAACATCTACTTCACTAATAAGAGAATTCTCCATCAAAGGATTCTCCTGGACTTGTTCAATATGTGCTGTCAACACGTCTACGGGTACCAGTTCTGTCATGGTGAGAATTGCGAGACTGCATCCACAAAAATGCAAATGAAGGTATTCAATAAACCGCAATACTCACTTCCAAAATGGCTGCCATGAAATAAATTTACCTGCCTTACTTGATTTGTCAAAATACTATTAACCAGACTCGCCTCCAATGGTACAAATCTAGCTACAATAAATTCCAACCAAGCTGCAGGAAAAATAAAATGCGCAGCTCAAAATTTACCGGTCAACCAACTTGACAGCAATGGCTGTGATGCACAATAAATTCTGTTTTCTGTATAAAACAGAAATAAGTAGTTGTGTCAACTACTCACACTTAGTGAGTTTCCACTCCAGAAACTCACTGAAACAAATGAAAAAATGAAGCACTTACGAGCTGAACGCACACACGTTACCGCAGTCAATGCGTTCTAGTGTGCTTATTCAACTCAAACCCATCAGGAAAAATGAAAAAGAACAAGACCCTTCAAAACAAGTGCATCACGCGTTACCGCAGTCAACGCGTTGTTGCAACTTCCCAGTGAAGTCCAAAAACTAGAAACAAACCAACCCAAATAAAATACAAAATAATCGCTGTCGCTAGTAGCCCAGTTAGTGCCTAATGGCTCAATAGCATGTGTGTTGAATACCAAACAATCATTAAATGGTGTCAATCAATACCAAATGAGACTGAGTTATCAGCAATCAAAGTCTATTTCCCCCAAGAAATCAAAATTCACCAAGTTGGCATTTCCAAATCAACTAAATTATGGTTGCGTATTTAATAAATGCTCTTCCAAAATCGGGGGCAGTGTTGATGCCAACACCAATTGTTTTTATTTATTTTTTTTTCAACTAAATGTAAGAGTGTGTGTTTTAATAAACACCAATCACTCAACCAAAATCAGATGGTGTCACTTGACACCATCAGACCACAATGTAATTGAGTGTAGCGCCGATATATCAACACTCAAAAGAAAAATCTTATTTTATTTTATTATTTTTTTTCAAAGTAAACCCAAGAATGTGTGTTTGAATAAACACTAACTCTCAATCAAAATCAGATGGTGCCACTTAACACCACCAGACCACAATCAAATTGAGTGCAGTGTTGATATGTCAACACTCAAATCTCAAAATACAATCAGAGTTTGTGTTGTAATAAACATCAAACAATCAACCACATACACCAGATCAAAATCTGATTAAATATGGTACAAGTTTGTTAACACCCCACCACCAAAATATTGACTGTTTATTTAAACTCAAAATTTATTATTCCCAAAATACTGAGTGTATTTCAGCAACACTGATCACTCACCCTTTTTACAGTGTAAGCCACCATTGAGTACACCATCAAGGTTTACAGTGTATACTGACCACCACAGAATATGAGGTCAATTCAATTTGTACAGTGTAACTCACCAAATCAGAATGAACACCAGCAATTTATGTATTCACTATGTAAACTCACAGGTAGCATTCAGCTACAAGTAACACCTCACGAAAAGCCACGAAGTTAGTAGCCAAGCTATGAGGATAAATTTTGACCAAGTCCAAAAAAAACTAGGTACCGATATATTAGCAAATCTATTGAAACATTAATTTGAATGTTCTATGCCATGGCTAGCAAGAATTTCAATCAAATGAGAGAAAATCCCCCACATTCAACGTAAGCACCAGCTAATCCCTCGCGCAATAGCTACCAGGCAATAAATAGCCAGGTGAACTTGACGATGAAATTGGGCGAATTCCAAAAATTACTAAATTGAACTCTAGCCTTTAGGCCATAGATTTTCAGTGAATGTCCCAATCAAATTCACAAAAACTGACCACCGGAAAAGTCAACGTAGTTTGACCGATAATACAAAGTCAAACTATTACTATACATTTTAAGTCGACCACACCAGTGAAAAATAGCCAACAGAAATTGACAGTGCTATAGACTCCCACGAACAAGTCCCAATAAGACAACCGTGCAAAACTTCACCAGTGACACAGCAAGAATGACAAATCCAGGTCACAAAAGAAAAAGAAAAATTAATGACGCAAATACCAATCTTGCTTCTGAACCAGAATTTGTCAACAGCACGACTGATCCTGACCCTGTACCCCAAACTCAATCACCGAACCGAAAGGAAATGACTAATCTGACCGCGTTCAGTCACTAAAACTCTTCATGCTCAAAATCTTCTCCAAAAACCCCAACATTACCAACCCAACCACTGAGCACATAAAAAATAGAATTATCATGGGACAGGACTATGAACAAAACACAAAAATACACATATGGACACACAAACAGTACCGGTACACATACATGACAACACAAACATTAACATATAAACCATTCAAATATTGCACCTGTCAAAACCTTTATCCCGACTTCTAATCCTAATTTTCCCTACCAAATACTACCTCTGAAAAATCAATACATCAAAATTCACCAAATCATACAAAACTCTAGCTAAATCTAAGGTGCAATATTGAAGGCAACCAGCAGGCAAGTTTGCCCGCTATACTGGCCGTCTAACCAACCTAAACAATTACAATCCTATTTCTTTTTATTCCCGGATGTTACCCTTCAAGTTACTGTCGTTGTTGTTGTTGTTGTTCCAAATGAACAACGACAACGTGTCAGTAAACTCGCAAAATTTTCAAAAGGAACGCGAACTCAAACCAAATTTTAAACTGGGGTAGTTCAAAATAATCCCGCTTCACTCGCGATAAATTATGCCAAGACAAATTTGGCAAATAAAGCCGATCTGACGAAAGAGAAGACTATCAAGGGTCCAATTTTCGTCACAACACACAGACTGTTTTTGGCTCAATTCACGGAACAATCATTGCCAAGCCATACCATATACTGCACAGAGCTTGAGAACTATTGCCGTATAATCATTAGATAACAACTAATGAAAGTCTACGCACTTTAATTTGGAAAATCCGCCATTGAACAGCTGTTCAACTCCCGAAAAACGTGTCCATGCCGACGAGAAAATAAAATATTCCAGAACTTCGCTGGAAGCTCAAATTTTCACAAAACCCCTTTTATAAAGTAAAGCACTTCCAGCTTATATCGACCCAATCGTAAATGAAAGCCAACAAGTTAGGCAGGACTCGGGAATGAAGATTTTCACACCCAAATTTTCAAAACATCAAAATGGCCGCCGATCTGGACACTGCATTCAGACCGCCATCAAGGCGTAAATTTGCCTAAAAATAACCACAAATCTACGCTTAATCCTTTAACTTCTGACACCAATTGTAGTAATTACAGCTACCTAGATATCAGCCAGTATAGTGGGCAGGCTTACCTGCCGATTAAAACCCTGAGAGAAGTCGTCTATACGTCCTGTCAGTCCAAGGTCTGTTATCTTCTCTGGTTTCTTTACAAAGCCCGCGAGTTACTCTCATTGGCTAGAGGGCAATCAGCGCCCTCTACCAAGGGAAGATAACTCTATAATAAAGCAATTCCCCGCATCAATCTGACACTATTCGTTAATAGTCTATTTATCTAAACTGACAAGACAGTGAGAAAACCTATTCTCACTACAATATGCCACATGTCTGAATTGCATTGTACTTAAAGCATAAACAAAACAAGTTTCGAAGATTAACTTATTCTAGTCCACAGTGATCTCAAAAGATATAGGGTTCCTCTTTGACCGTGAATAAGGTACCAATCCAAGATCGGGAACTGGCGATATCACACAGCTTATAAAAGTTAACGGAGGGACTGACAGACAAACGGACAGAAGTCGCTATGCCATTATACGACCTCGTTTCACTACGGGTGTCTAAAACTTATACGTCATTCTTCAATCATATTTCAATAACAATAGATGAAGAAATGATTATGGTTATTGCTTGCTTGAGATTGTGAATATGAAATGATTTTTGTTGAGAAAGAATGCATGCCAATGCTCTAATAATTGAGCTATGACGGTACAATAAGGTACTACACCTGTGGATTGTCCCAGTGATGATCAATCTTCTTTCTCGGTGTTGCAATGTGCGCAATTGACTTTATAATTGAATGATATATATTTTGCATTGCCAAAATGGAAAACTGATTATATGATCATGATATGGCGTATTGCCAACTATCTATTATATGGTCAAAATGTTTATAATACCTACATGGTGCATCAGAGATCAGTTGGTAGATTATCGGCGTTTAATTTATTCTTTCTCTCTCGAAAATCTTTTAATAATAATGCACACAAAAAAAATGGAAAATTTGAATTGTGTGAAATTTGAAAACAACATGCTATTAATTAGAAATTCATTCAAGGCGTGCGGGATACATCCTTTAACAGATCCTTTAACAGACCCTGTTGGGCGAAAATAATACAAGAGAAAATGCCACAGTCTTTCTCAGTGGCATTCAATAACATGAACACGCTAAGCTACATGTTTCATTCTTAGATGGGTTTTTAACTGGTATAATTAGTGTCTCATGGTTTCGTCTGCTGTCGTGAGATAAAAGTTAGGCGTTCAATCACGCAGATTTTTGGGGAAAAATAAGGTAATTATCCCAGTCATTCCGACCTTAAGTCTGGCCTTTGTGAGTAATTTCCGTTCAACATTTCCGTTCAACTTAGTCTGGCACTACACAGTACTGTCTGTCATGAAAGCGACTTTCCGCAGAAGAAAGATATATCAGTGAAGCAAATCACTTAACTAGCTTTTTGCTGTATCCTTTTCCACTCTCGGTTACCAAATATTGTCGAACAATCTATTTGAGCGTTGTTTGACTCATGGATTGAAAGTGTCTTTTGGAGATGATTTGCTGTAGATATCACAGCCAGAAAAAAAGGTGACAACTATCACCCTCATCACCCATTTTTATGATAACCTTTAAAAATGAGGAAGAGTGATGAACAATGATTGTAAATTTAGGTCATACCATTTTAAGGGTGATGAGGCAAAATCATGACGGCCGCCACCATTTAAATGTGATGACTCTAACTCATCACCTTTTTAAGTTGATGGCCAGGTCTGATCACCATTGAACGGTGATGGACCATACTCATTTTTCTGGCTTTGATGTGTATTTGACATATCAGAGTAACAATCTAGTAATATACAATAACAGCGTATACACAAGCTGTGAAACTGTTTTGTTTAGCGACCCTCGGTGATCGAGTGGTCCAAGGCGTTTCGTTGGTGATCGCTAGCCTCACACCGCTGAATCGGCACGGGTTCGAGTCCTGCTGGTGCATGTGTGACAGTCTGCCAGTTACTTGCCGACGAGCAGTGGTTCTCTCCGGGTACTCCGGCTTCCTCCAACATCCAAACAGACTGTCACCATATGAGTGAGATAAACCTTGAGTGTGACATTAAACCAAATCTCTCCCCCCTCCCGTGTTGCGTTTACCAGGCTGTATACTATTTCTGAAAGCATGTATTCTTTCAGTGTCTTTGCTAGGCGATCGGTCAGAATCCGGAGTTGACAAAAGCAATCCATATAACATCTCCACCGCATTTTCCTCCAAGTTTCTCCACAGACCAATTAAAAGTTCAGATTTTTGTTTGAAGATTTGAATTGGCCAATCGCGTGCTTCAAATATGGAATTTGACGCTGTTATGTTCCACTAGCATCGCTCGTTATCGCTAACTTGCTGCATTATTTTCCATGATGGTTTTCTTCTTCTTTGTCTTTGCGATTGATGCACTATTGATACAAGATTGAATCGCGATAATCCCAGTGAATAGTGAAACTTATTGCGATTGAAAAACGTTTCCAAACATGAAGAATAAACATTCGCACCTAGCAATAGCGATCAGAAACCTCGAATCGAGAGTACATAGAAAAAAAATGTTTTTAAATTTAAATTATTTATTTTATTCATAAATAATCGGGCAACTGGATACACTCTAGGATTCAAGGAACACTCAAATCCTGTGTTTAATTTTAAAAGTAATTATTTAAAGCTAGAGAATACAGAAAAACTGTTTGTCCATATATTATGGCATACAGACCATTTGGTGCACATTTATTAACCATGAAGATGAATGGGGACGATAACTATGGTAGTGATTTATGAATTAGAGTGACAAGAATCGATAATAATCACCCGAGGCAAATTGAATCTAGTCATTAACATATGGAGCTATATTAGAGAGAACATTGCGAAAAAATGACGGATCAACACAAAAGTTTGAATAGCTGACCACTGAAAATTCACATAAAACATTGTCGACTTTTTTTACAGAAAAGCTTCGAAGCTTTGCAAAAACTTTGTCAGGAAACCCGATCCGTCGTATTGTTAATCTCCTGGATATTTGGGTATATTCGATGCAAATGAAGTAAACATAATGTCTGAGAATGAAAATAAGCAGTGGTTTTCTTCTTCAGTTGGTCTTCATGACGGTTAATGATATATATGGAGAGATGGGATACGCGAATGTTTGTATAGTCTTCTAGGCGAACCGCAATATCCTGTCGTTGTAATTGTTTGATTATCTAAAGCATCAGTCTAGTCCAGCCCGTTAGCTCTGTTAGAAGTGGGTGAATCCAGCAGACAGTTGTTATGATCTCATCCATATTAAATGACCCAGTACAGGTCAATGTTTCATGGAGTTAATTGCATTTTATGGGCGGTATAGGACAAGTTTATTCACGGATGAAAATCCACTCCAGCTAAGTTAAATTAATTGGGTATTTCATTCAGGACATCTCGGGAAATCTCTATAAGCAGAATCATCATCTTTCTTTTTTTTCTTTTTTTCTTTTGTTTTAACTTGAGCACATTTCAAATTCCGATGTATGTAGAACGTGGTTTTCCTTTCGGCTGACGTATTTACCCTCTGATCACATGTATCGGATAATGGGGTCTGGCCTATCAGTGATAATGGCAGCAATCATTTCGGTCTATTGTGTTCGCTTCACTCTTGCTAAAAATTGTCCTGAAAAATAAGTGCTTTTGTAGGATCATACAGCCAAAAGAGCGAATGCTCTGTGGACATAACACGTTCATATATATACATATACAGTTACAATTAAAATCAGCTTGACGGGAAAGATGCTCTCCAGAAGGCCTTAGAGATAAAGTGATTAGGAAAGCAACCGCCCACGCGTTCTGTGAAATAAGGCAGCCTCCCGAGAAAGTGGCAAGTAAACAGTTGATCCCGTTTGTCACTATACCTACAACCCAAACAATATTAACGTTTTCCCCATTATTATTAAAGAGAGAGAGAGAGATAGAATTGAGGTTTAATGTCGCGTTCAGCAATAGTTCCGCTCTATAGCGATGATCAAACAAAATTCTAAGTATTCTAACAAAAAACAAGTCAACAATCCAGCAATCCAGAAGTAATCAACACAAGACATGCAAAGATATTAAAACTTATGCAGCAAACCGATTCCTTTCAGATAACCTAAAATACAGTCTTCTTTTACCCGACTAAAAAGATCTTCTAAAGTAGCTGCTTGATAAAAAGAATTTCTTACAATCTTAAAATCTATACAGTCGATCAGAATATGTTTCACTGTGAGATCTTCGTGGCATAGAATACCCCTTGGGGCTGATTCCTTTTTTAGTAAATGTTCGTGAGTTAATCGGGTAATGCCGATTCTACATCGCCTGATCATGGCTTGATCGAAACGATTCTGGCTGTTCAGATGAGTATATCCTACCGATTTTTGAAACTCATGAAGTTATTATCCACAGCATCCCATAAAGATTGAAACAGCTTTCTCAAATAAGCACAGATAGAGGGTCTGAAATCGCTATACGTGATGCCAACAGGATTAACCTCATTATCTAGGGCTACTTTAGCCATTTCATCAGCTATAGTTAAAGAATGCTTTGTGGCTTCTGGCATTAATATATCGGCGAGCACCGATACTATCAATGAACTAAGACGGTCAATAATTTCCTGGTGAGGGATTGCAGTATAGAGGAATAGAAGTCGAGAAATCTCATCTGGACTTATTTGTACGGTATGTGTCCTTTCGCATCAAGCTCTTCCGTAAGAGATTTTGAGTTTTTCGATGTCCGAATACATTCAACGCCAGAGTTCTTAGAAATAGTGGCGCAATACTTTTCCCAGAAAAAAATGTTTTACTTCCTGAAGTTACCCATCAACAGGATTGAATGAAGCTTGGTGATGCAATTTGTAAGGTGTTTTATGCATTTGGAAGTCCAGTACACTTTTAGTATATATCTATGAGTGGTTGGACGACAAATAGTTCTTTCCTTGGCAAACTTTTGGTGTTTGTTAAATAAATCTTCCAGGGTAAAGATAGTTTGGGAATAAGCAGACGTACTCGATTGCGGTATACTTATAGTTCCTTTAACCCACACTTGACAATAGTAAGATTTACATAAGTATATTATATTATTTGGAGCTTTGTCTGCCGGGACTTTGACGAATTTACTCTAGAGATTTGCTAAAACTTTTTTAATAATATAATTGTCAGTAGTTGTTTTGCTTGGGAAAGGGTACTTCTGTCAATATGACTGATTGTTTCAACGACCATGCTCTTGGTGAGGTCCAGCCACGAGTGTAGATTCAGTCTTTTTCTCGCTTTGATCACTCAATAACGTACAGTATCGATGCAGTCAGGACTATCTACTGGTCGACTCTCTAATTTAGATCTATTCATCAGGAGTGTTTTTAGGTCTTCATCACACACTACACTCTCAAAACTACTGTGTACAAAAAGTACACAAAGTGTGTCAAAAATTATCATGCACTTTCGGCATAATTTGTTTGGAGAAGTCAACAAAGTGTATAAAGTATACACACTACGTTGTGTATGATAATTTTTGACACACTTTGTATACTTTTTATACGCAGTAGTTTTGAGAGAGTACATCAAGATTGACAGTCGAAATATGTTTGCATGGTGTATAAATAAAGTTCGAGGATTCAATCACATATATAAGCTCCCGATGTGTATAACTTCCTGTCAAAATCCTTGTCAGCATTAGAGTAATTGAATATGAAATGCAATGGGTTCTGTGAACTTCAGACAGTTTGGTACAGCATTGTGCACCCCATTTAGGATTCATTATAAATTAATTATGTCCAGTCCTTTTATTCAAGTAGTTGAGTCGAAAATAAACAGTGTAATAGTCCTATCAAATCATCTGTTGGAACATAATGAGCTATGTGACCTCCAGGTAGTACGAAACGACCCAAACCAGGGAGTATTTATTGAAATTCTTATTCAGAACAAATACCTGTGAGGTCCGACGCCCAACCTGTAACCATCTCGGTCATCTATACGCGGTAAGACTGACCCTGGGATCGTGTGTATCCATTTACCGCCTACTTTCGGCAAGTGCGAGAGGGAATTTCCAGAAATCAATACCACGTGACTTCGTCAGCCAATCAGCTAAAGTCTACCGACGTAACCCCAACGTAACTCGCCATTTTCGAATCATGTGATGCCCTACTTGTTGATAATTACAGATCTACCACACCTCTTGGGTGATACGAAAGTTATTCTTACCTTTATATTTTGTAAGCCTAGCCTATATCTGTTTCCGAAGTGGTTTGAAAACCTGTAATTCATCAGATTTCTCGAGTCTGTTCTCTGCCGGATGAAGGCCGAACAGAATCCCGTAATATACCGGATATCGCTCCGCAATAATGGAGACTCACGATTCGCAAGCCATCTTATGGATGGCGAAGTGTACGCAAATGGTCCGACGCCGACCAAGCGCTTCATTCTCCATCATGTTTACAACTCTGCAATCAAAATGATCTGTACAGAGGGCAATCCTAGGGGACGAAACGTCCGCCAGCAGAATCTCACCATATACAGGCAACAAATAACGCAAAGAAAACGAGGAAGACACAGATCGTTGTATATCTCTGGAGATTTATAGCTCTCAGATACAGCACTGTACGCAAGCTATTTATAATGTTAGATGTATTAGTTGCACGCACTAAATAATTTAAAGTGATAGGATTGTGAATCAACGCGCTTTAAACTTTTTACAAAAATTGCGGCGATGTCTCCGTTGTTTAAACAGCTGGATAAGATTGGATATATTTGAATGGCGGTTTGTTACATTGCCGAACCTTTTGCCGGAAATACTGACCCATGCAAGTTCCAGCATCAAAAATTGTTCCGCTCTCGGATTTTTCTCTCAAATCCAAAGGGTAGATAGGTAAACGATGTCTATGATCTGAATACTAAAGTTGTCCCTTCCATGGTCGGGGCCAGAAAACTTATCAAACTATAAACTGCTGACTGTAGGTGATCATTCTGAAAACTGTTGACAATGGAACGCAAAACAATAGCTGAAAGCGTAATTTGTTATAGAATGGGGGTGGGATCTATCATATAATCAACTCTATTACCGTAACTCCAGACGAAAATAATACATGACCGAATCTTTATGATGTAATACCTGCATATATTGCACTCATTTTAGCTTATTTCCAGATTCAATAATAAGAACATCATGGTTAAATTCAATAATTGGATGTTCAGTGCTCTCCTAGCGGCATAGAGGCGCAAAAGTCACTCTGGTGCTCTAAATTAGTCACTTTCCACGGGGAGTACGGGAAGTGGGACCGCCGTAGAATGAATGAAGAGTTCCAGTAACGAAATGAAGATTGAAACTGACCCGGGGGGAATGGGAATTGAGATCTTCCGGAGATATATTGTACCTCTCTCTCTGGATTTTTTCAAATATATTTTACTAGGAGAACCAAGCCTTTTTTGTTCAAACCATAATATATCTGTCCATTCAAACCATAATATATCTGTCCATTCAAACCATAATATATCTGTCCATTCAAACCATAATATATCTGTCCATTCAAACCATAATATATCTGTCCATTTCGTTCTAAAGCGTGCGAAGAAAAGTATTAATTAGAACAAGAATTGACGATCTTCGAGTTCCTTAGCAAAACCACCTTCCCCTGAGAGTGATACATTGGTGTTCTTTGTTAAATAATTTATTATCATTAACCATCTGGATAATTGTATAGTGACCGGGGTATTGGTTGTACTCTCACGAAGGCTTTTATTGTAACATTAGCTCGATCCTTGAAATTGTACAGCGATTATTCCGAAATTGATACGACGATATTTAATATTTTCTTCTAATGAGTGAAAAATCTGATTCAAGTGTTCTCGAATCCATAAAAAAAAAGATATTGAGCATATCAGAGTGATTCTATTTTACATCAATTAATTTAAGACCCGAATAAGCGACAGAGCTTCAGAGTGATTCTATTTGACGTGAATTAATTTCAGACCCGAATAAGCGACAGAGCTTCTGTTCATTCACCCTTCCAAATCTTTCAAGTATGATGAAGGTCAAATATATCTTTCCTATAATCATTTCCAAAACCAAGAAATTTCCAAAGGATTAATAGTCCAATCGAGACATTATATTAGGGTAGGATATTCGTAGTTTACCAATAGTTTCTGAAGCCTTGCTAAAGTTATCCACATCACTGGAGTATAAAAATTAACGTTTACGTTGACAACTATTATATAAATCAATAAATATGTCATTGTACTACTTGTATTTTAGGATAATAACATTTTCATAGAAATACCATTTAATGTAGGCATTCGCAACTTTCATCGGGCTGTATAGGAGTATGCGTGATGTCAAATACATGTCGCGGGTCAAGTCTGATTTGATCATTGTTGATAATACCAAACGATTCCATGTTAAAGGTAGCGATATACTATTATCATAAACCATCACCTAATGGTTAAAAGGACCTAATTATATGTTTCCTATCTCTGCCCATGTTAAAATGACATAACGCCATTACCTGAGACAACATTTACTGGAACGAAACCAATAATATCCACTTGCCGTTATTAACCATAATATAATATCAAATAAGACCGATTGGGATATCAAAGAATCATACAACTAGCCATAATTCCATATTCCTTTACATACAAAGCAGATTACTTTTTTTCTATTCCGATTACTGACGCATGATGAGAGCTATATACCGTGCTGAGAAAAAAGAATGAAATTTAATGTTATCATGCAATTGCATCGTGGATGAAGTAGTTATCGGCAATTGCACTGCCAAACTGGGATCGGACTATATTGGTCAATTTTCAGCATTTACGACAAATGTGAAATACGGCAAAATGTCTCATACACAGAAAACTGATATATAGAAGAATGTTTCGCGATATTTTAAACATAACCGAAATGTCTAGCGCTATCCCTCATCAGTACCCTCAAGGCACAAAGAATAAAGAAAATTAACTGCCAAACAGCAAAGTCTCCGAGAGTTAGAATAGCTCGGTCAGATGCACCGCACTCGCTAACACTATCACTTCACTCGTGGCTTTTTGATGTCTATGTGTACAATGCTGTCAGAATATCAGGCTATGGGTCGGATTGCGCCGTTCTATTCTCCCACACCCACTGCATGTTATCACTTTCTTGTCGTATATTGAGATTAAGCTTTGAGTAAGTTTACAAAATATTATGTCCACATGGTCAATCAGCAATTTCCAGTGGAGGCGGATAATTATCCTTAACAGGGTCGCGTATTAACGGATGCCTTATCATAATGCGAATCGATCGGCTGTGCAGTTTCGGAAAGGATTCTAACTGATTTTGTCGGCAAAAGTTTATGAACATCTGTGTACTGTGTATAGGAGGATGGATGTAGATCTCCCGAAAGCGGTACATAATATGTATCCTTTGGAAATACCTATAACCTCTTCTTGGTATGATGCTACAAAATTTCACATAGCCGTTGACGATAACTTCGAGCAACTCGCGTAATCAAACGTATTCAAGGAATAATAACCTCCACCGATACAAATTCCGTCAACGGACAATTTGATCTCGCTCTCACAAACAAATTCACATAATGTATCGATCATGAAAGCTACATGTATATGGGGGAATTCCCTGATAGACTGGTGATTTTTTTTGTAATCGGTCATTGTTTATAGTATTACATCGGTCTGTCAATAGTAAAAACTTTCACAAAACTTTTACGCATGAAAACAAGAATACATTAAAAGCATTATTTGGATTGGTAGATTTTGAATATAATACCAATGATACATAGCTCTGTCTCACCTGGAACAATCAACACTTGTGATAATATATATATACATATTCTATTACGAAACACGAAATCTGCACAGGGTATTCGACAATCCTGTGAAATATCTTAGAAAGCTGGGAAAAAACTCATAGTACGGTACTCAGATATAACAAGATTAACGATTTTTTGTATTTTTTTTTTGCTGTAATTCCCTTTTAATTCAAACTGATATTTCCCATATACAATTTCAGTACCGGCATTAAAATTTTTACACAGATAGCCTAACATTGACGTTCTGTCAAAGATTCCTTCATTTCAAACACTGACTGTCAACTGCGCGAATCCAATTTCACGGATTCAGAGGAAAGGCATGCCTTTTTGTTGAATCATCAAAGAATGAACAACGGTTGCTGTCGCTCATTTACTACATTTGTCAATCGTTTGTCTTATTTAAGCACATAAAAAAGGTGGTGAAAATTCTTCAAAGATTAATGAACCGCCATTTCGCTAAATTTTGGTAGCACGTAGGCATTTACGATCCGTGTAAATTAATTCTGATGATATCGAGTTTCTGGTTCAGAATTGGTCAGATTATCGTTTCCGAGTAGTATGCCGCTGTCCATATACTATCTGCGCATGTCAACTCACGATTATGTACATATCTGAGCAAATGGCATACACTTAGATTGAGATTAACTAACATGGTGTCAGTACACCCAACCGCCCTTCCGATGATGAAATGACATCCTCAATCGCTCTCAGTAACAGTAACCAGTAAATTTGTGGAACAACACCTCTCCTGTTCTCCGAAACTGCAATTGTTTTCGCGACAATCTGTTGCAAGGTAATGCTGCCAGATTTACTTTGCTCATTGGTTTTTGTGTGCTCTATGTTCGAAGTTTATTATTTTCATTTTTACATGTAGTTCTCTCCCCTCATATTCCATATTGACTAACATAATACATGGTATCATCAATTTCTCCAGATGACTTAGATAGATTCTAAAGGGAGTGCTGCTAAATCAATGAATATTGATAAGTCATCTGATTATATGTGTCTATCCAAAATTGTCCTATTTCTGCGACAAATAAAGAATATAAAATGGCTTACAAGTTGGGACTCGATAGAGTGTCCATAACTCTAACACCCGTATCGTAATCTCCTATTTCCAAACAATAATCTCCCTGGAAGGCAGTTATTCCGGATGAATTGGAGCGATATGCAAGAGGTGAGAAAAATTGATGTCTGGCGACTAAAAAGCAACCATATGACTCTACAGGAAAGCATTCGTGGACGCTTAACATTCAGACCCGAGAATTCGGTGGATTCTCGGATGTAGCCTTAGTATCTCAACCGCGCTTTTATTGCAGCTGTTCATGTGGAGACAATGAAGTATCCACACGGCCCCTAGCATCGGCTTAAGCGGAATTGGACACGCCAGCTCGTGATGACACATCAGCTCAATCAACTCATCTGATGTTAATGGATGAGCATCGTGGACGTCTGATGGAGTAGACGCCTCAAAATGGGGTAAAACTGGTATATTTATTTATTAAGTTTGATAGAGACCCAATGCATCATGGGATATCTCCAGGTTTTAATGGAAAGGATTGGTCAATTCCAATTATTGGCTTGTAGAGAACCTCCAGGCTTATGGTCCCTGACGAGGTATTCCGTTGACATTTTATGAAACGAGGATTTTCTAGGAGAGAATTTGCCCTGATGTTCAGCTGTTAACCGTGTGACAAGCAATTATGCTTATACAAAATCAGTTGACATTGCATGATCTACCGACCAGTCTAATGTATAGAGAACTGACAGACAGACAGAATTTGAAGTATTGGCGCTTCAATTCCAAGGAATGATGCACGCCACAACATTGAGTTTGCTTCGTATTTCTAAATTGATATAATAAATTAATTAATTAAATAATTAAGTAAATAAAGACAATCGATCAAATCGTTATAGTATTTGAAATTATAGGCAAAAGGGGATGTTATGGCAGAGAAAAGATTCATTAGCACATAAAACCAATCAACTGGACACTGTACTGGACTAGATATTACACAACAGTAAGAGTATTTAAAACAGTACACAAAAAGCAGAAGACTAATCTACAAAGAAAACAGTAAATATACATGCAATCTATGTCAGTTGGTATAAATTAGGCATGCCATAAATATAAATAAGGCAGTTAAAAGCCATTAGCTAGAAGAATCTTGGCAGCTTAAAACGAAATGGACAGTTGTGCATAATAAACACGATATTTGACTTGATATCTCCACTCATCCTGGCAAACATCAACAGAGAGAGGCCTTGAAAGCACCGCCCGTCATCAACATTTATGTAACAGGCACAGAAACAACATTTAAAAGCAACTATATAGCATACATCTCCATATTAAAACAAAAAATACATACAATGCATAAAATTAAGATTTATAATCAGGCTACATATAAACGAAACATGCAGACTACACCAGCTGATATAATAGAAAACTAGACATGACATCATCAAAATGAAAATGGCATGTACCCAGAATCTTTTCAAAAAAGCCTTATATATGGCAAAGGATTGCATGATGATCTTTTGGGGTGCAGAGTGTGAACAATATGTCGGTGATATTAAACCGAAAGATATACGTTAAGCACCACTTGCTTTTATGGCGTCGAAATGTACCGTAGATTTATAATATGCGATACAGTAAAATTAGATGTTTCCGGACAGATCTGTGTATGTCTTCATATCTGTTTCACGGAAACAGTTGATTGTGTACAGTGCCAAATTTATTTCTGCAAAATGTTGGTCGTTTGAAGGTGATTTGAGCACAAAAATCCCAGAAAGTTCCGTTCAAGTCGCCGAAACTCATTCAGCTGTCATATATTGGAGCGGGAACTCTTTAGCAACAGTGTGGCGCCGCGCGCTGATGGGTGACAACTGCGCTCGAAATCGTGCATTATTGCCTCGCGATTGTGCGCTATCGCCTCGAGATCGTGCGTTATTGCCTCGAAATCGTTTGATATATTCTAGAGAGTTGGCTATTGCATAACATATAATATTTCGTGTGTTATTCATTTCATATGCCGAATTACAGAATATCATGTGACTCTGTTACGACCGATCAGGATGAGCATTTATGGTGTGAGGTATGATAATTGTGAATAGCAACTTTCAATGTCATAGATGATTACCTTCAGACCAATTACTATGATATCCACCATCAGACAAGTTAACGTGATACCCATCATCAGATATCTACTATGAGACAAGTCAGTGTGAATCAACCTATAATGACATTCTGCGGTAATGATTTATTCTGTATTGGCATAGAACTATAGAGAAGGTTCCAGAATACACACATGTATATAGAATGGTACCTGGCAAACCCCAGATCACTATTACTGCTAAGAATGTCCCGGGAAGTTCTTTATAACTATGTATGAAATCATTTTCAGGAGAATTTCTGGCCTGTGATTTGAATTGTATGAAGAAGTGACCTCGTGAAACTGGTGAAGGCACCTATGAACAGTCGACATGTGTTTTCAAGCAAAGCGTGAGTGGATTTACTAGCTAATTAAGCACAGAAATTCGAGTTAAAGATCCCTTTTAGAGACTTGTGTAATTTCACTGTAAACTCGACATTGTTGGGAGAAATTGTCATTGTTTTTCCTTGGTTCTAGATACAGAAATTGGACATGGACATCGAGGGCCGGTGGAATTGGTTTCGTCAGATTTAGTCGAAGAAGGAACCGGACTACAGGATTGCGTTGTGGTGTGTGAAACCTGTGTATAACAGGACTAGGCACGGGGTAAATGAACTGCAAGGAGTTGTACAACAACTCTAAGAAAGAAAGCGGACATAATTGGACGGATTGTTTATGAACATTTGGGATCATTGAAGCGAATCGCTACAGCAGTTTATGGTGTCTAATAATTGTCACATATTGTTCCGCATTTTTCACTGTGCTTATTTTGTCTTTGGTTAATTATTATAAATACTTTCCTGAACCATCATGTCTTGTGTGGTGACCACTGTTTGGCTGTCGATTTATCAAAGTTCTGCCGTCTCTGTTTTGAGAGCAATCTGTTATATATTCGTAGGCGAATAACAAATGTGGGGAATTTGAACCAATTTTGGTTTGTGTTTAGTCAAAGAGATATGCACATTTCATTTTAGTGATACATATGATGATTTTGTGTTTTCATTATGGCTGTTAACTTTGATCCTTATGTTTTTGTAAAGAAGGGAATGCTTTCTATGAATGATTCAGAGGAGATCGGCAAGGCTGGGTTTAAAATATTAGCTACTCTACTGGCTGACACACTGGCGATATGAGAGCTGTTGGATCTAGAAGGTGATGAGGAAATTGAGGTAGACATGGAAGAAGAATTAACAAAGATAGCGTTGAGGAAAAGGAATTAGAGGCAGGGAAAAGATGGCTAGAGGCAAGGGCAAGAAAGGAAAATTTAAAATTAGACCAGGAAAGAGAGGTGAGCAAAGCACGGCTCAAATTAAAACAGTTGAAGTCGGAAAAAAAGGAGAGAGAAATAAGGAAGGGCGTATGGCAAGCCGTTTTACTTTTTATTCAGTATTTGGTGATATCATCAAATATTTGCTGATATCATGAAATGATTTACTGATATCATCAAATATTTGCTGATATCAACAAATATTTGCTGATATCCGCAAATATTTGTTGATATCAGCAAATATTTGCTGATATCACCAAATCATTTGATGATATCTGCAACTGATTTGCTGATATCATCAAATGATTTGCTGATATCAGCAAATCATTTGATGATATCATGAAAAACGCTTTATTTGTTGATATCAGCAAATCATTTGCTGATATCAACAAATGATTTGATGATATCAGCAATTGATTTGCTGATATCAGCAAATGATTTGATGATATCAGCAAATACTTTATATTTGATGATATCATTAAATATGGTGGAAGCTCAAAGTATGAACCATAACATGGAAGGCTCCCTGTTCAGAATGACAATAAACTTCGTCATAGCGCAGGTTCCGTTGCACAGGCTCGCTCCACTATTTCTGCCCCCCAATAGAGGCGGTTGACCTGTAGGTCCTAACCGTTAACCACTGTGGTGGATCTACCTCGCACACGAGTTTCTGTGTACATCTGACCGGACCCCCCCCCCCACCCCCCCCCCCCCCCCGGCAAGGTCAACATAGATATAACACAGAATTGAAAAGTGATCGGAATGTTCAACAAATAGCGCTTGAGATCATACTGAATTTACAGGGGGCATGCTTAGAAAAATAATGTCACATAACTGTTTCAATATGTATCGGCTTTAGAACTATTTGATTACAGTACCCACATCATATAAAGATAAAAAGAAGCCATATGACTTCATTGAGGCTTGGTTAGTTCCAATCTGAGTAAACATCGATGTGTATGAATCTCCGTGAGCATACCATCGCGGTTTACTGAGATTGGGTTAGTTCTGTCTTTATCGTAACAGCCTGGTCTCCTGTTACGGGTCAGTAAAGGGTCATAGAGATTAATTTATTGTTGTATGTGCGGCTATGCCTTATCTCCTGCCCTAAAAGCTAACCAGTGAAGAAGCACGGCTCTGCCTTAATATACCATGCTCCATGCTGACCGGCTTTCCCGAAATCATTATCCCCTTTCGCCTCACCCCGATTATACTCAAATGCAGATCTAATGAATTTGTGTCTACAAGTCAATAACCCGCGATGGAAAAGTTTATCTTCCCTGCTGTATATTTATTTGAAAGCCCTTATATTCATGATTCTATTTGTCATTTATTAGTAAAGATTGGCGTAAGGTATATGCCAGAGGTTTGATAGGTTTTATTGTTATTGTCTGGTTCTTTAAGTACCGTAATATATATATTGCATGTGATTTGTCGGTAGATAGCTTTACCACAAGGTATACATTATCGAACAACAGGATGAGAAGGGAGCATGCATTAACATTTAGGATTATTTTCACGTTCCGCCATATTTAATGATATCATCAAATGATTTGCTGATATCAGCATATCACTCGATTTGATGATATCATCAAATGATTTGCTGATATCATCAAACCATTTGGTGATATCATCAAATCATTTGGTGATATCAGCAAATCGACTGATTTGGTGATATCAGCAAATCATTTGATGATACCAGCAAATCATTTGATGATATCATCAAATCATTTGAAGATATCAGCAAATATTTAATGATATCAGCAAATGCCGAATAAACAGTAAAACGGCTTGCCATAAGGGCGCGGAGAGTGTTGGACAAAGGGAGAATGAATTGCGTATGCTTGACTTAGCAGTTAGATCAAGGGGATGACCTGATAGATCTGAGGAAAGACGTAGCCCAATTTCGCCTATTTAGATTGTAGATTGGTTCTTAAATTCAATAATAGGACATGGTGGAGACATTTTCTGTGTTTCGAGAAAATTGCCCACATTTTGAAGTGGACATTTTTGACCGTGTTGCTTCCACGTGTATTTGTAGTTAAGACAACTGAAGTTTAACACCATTATCGGCGGAACAGTCTAATAATTATGAAGTGATGAAAGCTGCCATTATGACAGCCTATGGTCATTACAGCTATAGAGGGAAGTTATTATTATGGAAGAATTTGAGTACAGTATACTCTTCGATATTAGGACTCATGATGAACATAAAGTAGTCGAGTTAAACAGGGAAACGCTGATGATTAGGAATTAACCCACAAAAAAACTGATAAATTCCAAGGGAGGGATTTTGGGGAATAGTGGGAAAGTAGAAGAATTGGCATTCAAGTTCGACCAAAAAGCTAGCTCAGCCCTAGAGATGGGAAAGGTCAAGGTGACAGGGTAGACGCATAGTTAGAGAAGAAGACAGTCGATGCTGGTAAAATCTTTTCTAAATCGTGCATATCATTATTTTTCGAAAAAAAGATCACCTGAAGGCGGATTGTTGAAAACTTCATAATGACGGCAAGCAGGGGAATAATTACAAGCGTCTAGTCCGTCATTCATAATCCAGCCGTCGTCCATCAGAGAATATCCGCGTCCATAATCCAAAGACCTATTCCATATTCCACATAACAGTATTAGCACCAAATTCAAAAAGACAATCATAGTATACATAAACATAAACAAGAGAGAAGCGGTCAACAGTTTTCAATGATGCCGGCAAGACATCATGATGTTCCAAAAATATCAAATCCGCTGTTTCTTTCTCAATGACCGAAAACTAAAACATTGATCGAGCCTGTATAAAAAGTACATGACAAAGCAGATGTTAGTGAAAATCAGATGGAGAGTTACAAGAATTTTTTTGTTTTAGAAAGAAGTGTCGTCAGTTAATCAGGAGGGAAAAAGCAAAACTGTAGGTATCTTGAGAGATACTGAGGGATCACAGTCTGTGATATTGTCTGATGTTATGTGTCTGCCTAGGAATAGTTCTGTGAACGCTGGTGCGTGTTCTCTTAAACCAAGTTAACCTGAAGAGTGGGTTGATCACTGGTCCAGTAACAGTAGGCATTGCTGAAACAATTCCCTTTTTTGCCAGGGAATAACTTAGCAGGTGATGAAGTGAATGTCCACCTAAGGTTTCAGATAAGTCCAAGGTTCTCGGATACTGAGGTTTTAAAGAATGAGATTCCATGAATATTTCCCGCATGTGTAGCAACTCGGTCACAGTTAAGGCAAGAGGCCCAGTCTAAGAAGACAGGGGATGATACTGGTGTTTGACTATGAGAAACCTTTGGGGAATCTAGATGGTAAGAATGAGAGGGTATTTCATAAGATTCGAGTTTTAACCGATCATGACTAGTTACGCAACAGCAAGCACATCCTTTTATTATGGATATTATGGAGATCGCATTGCCAGGAAAAGAAGCTAGAGAAGCTGGATATTTCTGTGTGAAGTTAAGACATATTAATGAGGAAGTGGAGCCCAACTAGTGAAAGTTGGCCCGTTTTACACCAGATTGTGGTACCTCCGGTCTATCGGAACAAAATGTTACGGTTAGCTCATGATATCCCGATAGCAGGTCATGGGGGCATCAGAGACACAGACTAGGGGCATGTAGCATTTGTACTGGCCCAAACTACACAGGGATTTTGTGTGCAACTGTGGGACATACACGTCTGATGGTAGGCAACCCTCAGCAATCTATCAAACCAGCTCTATTACTACCGATTTTGACATTTAATGAACCATTTCGTAAAGCTGTGGTAGATTGTGTTGGTCCCTGAAAGAGGACAAAGCCCGGATATAAATACCTGCTGACGATCATGGATTTGACCACCAGATTTCCTTACTAGGCAGTTCCTTTGCAAACAATAACCGCAAAGGTACTCACTTAATAAATCCTCCTGAAAGAGATTCAATCTGATCAGAGTGTCTGGACTATTCAAAGGATGGATTCCCAATAAAGCATCAACTCACAAAAATGTGATTTCTGTGGTTTCTTGAATGTATTATCCCCAATGTAGCGTTGACCCTTGACCTGTTTGACGTTTGACAATTTTCGCATCTGGCATGCTGTCTCTGGTGTATCCAGTGAAAAAGCCCGTTTGAATTTCGATGATATTCTGATTTTTCTAGCCAAATTCGTGATATTGACGTTGACGTTTGATCTCAATTTTGTTCTTGAATACATCGTATTCCCCTCGTATATCCACTTGCAAAATATGCGATCTGAAATAATTTTAAATTTTTACCGCAGTAACCTTGACCGTTGACCTTAATTTTGGTAAGCGACATCTGTGTCATTCCATAGTTATAAAATTTGAGAGGAATCGGTCAAATTGTTGAAAATATTATGGAACTAAATAACGAAAATGGAGAGGAGTAGCTGAATTAGCACCCCGCCAAAGACTGCTTCGGTCCCATTTCACGGTAATTATCCCTCTGTTATGCCCATTATTACATTATTATGGGACACAGAAACCGTGACGGTTAAATCATAGATTAATACGACTCTGATGGATAAGGTATGTGGGTACGGTACATTTTTACAAACGATCAATGAGACCGTGGCTTTATCTATGAAAGCTGATCACAGCCCAGTTAATAGGTTTCTCCAAGTGCATTTCTCAGAACATGACAATCTTTCCAGACTGAAGTATAATTATGCCCATTATCTAGACAATCTGTGACTTCCATAAAATGTTTTGATGAATCTTCAGAAAAACACGACATTGATTTGTCTTTTCTGTAGAGTGGTTTGCCGGGTTTGTGTCTGGCAAAATGGCAAGTAGAGACATGGCTTGGGGATATATTCAACTCACTAAATCAAGATTTGCTTCCGCACATTGTCTGTTAAAATATCATCGGAAAACAGGCTTCCTCTGTTCCAAATCTGCTTTGACATGCGGGTATCACACCAGGCTCAACCCTACCTAGCCTATGTGAGGGAGTAGGGTACTGAACTGCCACTTCATTTTACGCGGGTGATTGGGTGGGGTCAGGTTCCTGTTGCTTCAATGCATTTTGCTGAGAAGCAACAGGAACTTGATAATGTGATGTAAGCGTCCTGTCTGTGTCTTGTGCGCTGTCCTCAGTGTTTTATAGTGTGGATGGAGGGTGTCTGGTTCCATGCTGCTTCAAAGATTTCTTCTGTGAAGTAGCAGGAACACAACTGGGCTGGGTGGTGCTTAGTTGGTTCGTCGTGATATAGCTGAAATATTGTTGAAAGCGACGTTAAATTCTAATCACTCACTCACTCACTTCATTTTACAACTTTTAATGAACTTTACTACATAGCTCTAAACATATTAGGAAGCTGCAGCACATCTAAAATCGCTCGGTCCAGGTTACGAGAAAAACAAATGGTGTTCACCTGCACTTTTCCACATTTCTAAACAATCAGGTGTTCTATCCCGTTGAAGGTATCTTTCTATCAAGAAACAAAATACGTCATTCTAATTGTCTTGTAAACTAAGACTTGAATGTACTTCAAAAGACATGAATATGCTTTCAAACTAACATTAATAATATTAGTAGAAATAGTGTCATATCCTATCCTGTTAAACACAACATACAGCGGTGGTGAGAAAATATGCCGGAGTACTGACAAGAAGTCACATGACCCACAGGCCAATATTCTGACTGCATAATGCATCCCAAGAACCAAACATGATTCCTATGATGATTTGTATCTCCGCTGGGCTTTTATTGTAGATGTTCATGTGGACACGTTTAATGACACGAACACACGGCCCCTAGAACCGCATTCAGTTGTATTAGATACAAATATTCAAGAGCTATGATGTAATGGCCGAATCAAGCCATCTGATAGAGAGAAATGAACTACGTGACCGTTAGATTGAAGAAACCGTCCAAACGGGAAAAATATTAATAGAAGTTCTTATTCAGAACCCAAATCTGTGAGGTCCGATGCCGACCAAGCACCCCATTCACACCTAAATCTAATGGTCTGCACAGCGCTAGCTAGGTTAATTCTCGGGTCCACCTGCAGAATCTTGTCATATACATATAAGGTAAAGTTTGCAGGTTTGAGAACTGCTTCATGGTAGTAAATTAACACTAAATCCGCTTTTGTGAAAATGACCACATTGGAATCTCATTTGAATCTAGCCAGAAACGTGTGCAATGACGGTGATACTAAATCACAGCTTTTAAAATGTAACAGACGCCAGACGAATCAGAAAATAATTATTGTTTAGATTCAAGAGCGACCCATCGTTACGACGGAACTTCCTTACATATACATTAATTATCCTAGTCGCTGCTAATGAAAAACGGATTACGTATCTGGTTTAGCACATATATCAGAAGATGTCTGCCACCTCGAAGCGTGGTCGGCCCATTTAAACCATGAATCAGTCGGCGCCCTTTCCCAAATGTCTTCGATATTTTCATTACACCAATGGATTTGCCGTCCAGGTTAGGTTATTACCGGTGTAACTTTGTCGTGAAAAACACATTCTTTATCATCGGATCCATTGTCAGTGAGTACGCCTCTGCTCTTCGTGAAAATATAGCGTATGGAGAGAAAGTGGTGAATGTACAGATGGCTCACATAAAAATACATCTATATATATAGCAATATTCAACCGTCGTCCATAAAAGAATAACCGCATCAACAATTGAAAGACCTATTTCGTATGACAGCACCAATTCCAAAGGTGTTGAGTTTCCTACAAGAGAGAAGCGATCTAGTAGTGAACAGCTCTATATGACTGAGACGAACGTTAAGTAGTCAGCTGTCGTTCATGGAGAATTCCGCGTCCGTAATCGAAAAACATGTATCCATAATACAATCTATTACAACACATATAAGGGAAGTGGGAAGAGGTGCCGACATACTGACAGAGCCACATGACTTCACAGTATAGTCTTCTGGTTAACCTATTCTGAAGCACATATACCAAGAATCTAACGATTCGTGATATGTGTTGTATCTCAGGTACGCTTTTATTGTACCTGTGCATGTGGCAACTTCGATGATATGACCACCCGACCCCTGGCACCGGCATAAGCGGTATTAGATACAAATCTAGAGAGCTATGATGTAAATGCTCTGACAACTCGTATATTGGTAATTGGTGAGCTGTGTCTCATGTTAGGAGAAGTCAGGACGTTACAGTTTCCAATAGGTTTCGAGCAAATTTCTGGAAATGGAAACTTGAGCCCTTGTTTGTAAAAAAAACAAAAATAGATTGGGTTGCAAAGTAGATTGCAGTTGAAAATATTGAAAATGTTTTCATCAAATTATTGTTTTTAAGCAAACAACTTAGATGAGTGAATATTATGCGTGTCTTCTATACAACCGTAATTGTCTGGTATCTGATCGTGGCAGTCACAGAAACCATGTTACTACATTACCGCTCCCAGCTTCTACAAAGGTTGTTACACACTTTATCCCGAAGCCATACCCTGTCTGAGGTCCACTCGTAGAATTTTCTGAGAAGACATATTTTGTTTCCTAATTGGGTAATAATTTTCAGCTCCAGGCGAATGTAAAACAGAAGACAGACAATAATGCCGGGGCCATCTTGGCTGCGCTTTCCCCGATTCGTATATGGCTTCCTTCAAAGCGTAATTAAAAGTCAGCGGTATGCCTATATTAGAAATGGCATCTCTGTCCTGGGGCTTATATGAGAATACGCCTAAATACAAGTACCTACATGTATTCCTTCATTCAATATTCAGCCGTCGTGCATTAAAGAATTACCGCGTACATAATCCAAAGATCTAATTCATATATAAACAGCATAAGCACCAACGTATCGATCATAGTATACATAAACATAGTCTAGTTACGAAATAGTTATATAACCTTGGCCCCGGATTAAGCGGAATTAGACACAAGGTACGAGAAGTAACGCCACAGATATTTTGCTATCAGCATGCGATATGTTTCGCCAAATTTGAGAAACTATGAGTGGAGACGTTTGCTGGTAACGTATAGCGCTGTTTTATGTCTGCAATAATGTTGTATAAGTTTCCGCAAGAATATTCCGGAGTGGAGGGGTTTAGCTAATCTAAAAATTTTGAGTTTGCAACAGAATACTTCCCCAAATTTTAAGATTGGAACTGGAATAATTCACGGAATTTTGAATTTAGAGCAAAATACTTCACCAAATTTGGAGTTTAGAACAGGGTACTTCATAAATATGTCTGAAGGGATCTGTAAGCGGCCATTGTACACACATAGTTTTTTGTGATGAGAGAATTCCGATTTCTTTAAAGATATGATAGATCAGCAGTTTTAATGATGGCAGTAAGACAAATTATTCTCTATGAAGCCGTCATCCAGGAATAATATTTAAATGTGTTTTAATTATTGTAAGAATTATATATTATATATTGTAAGTCGTCATCCGTACCCAGGCTTAGGAATATAGGAATGACGACACGTACGTCAATTATGCCTGACCATTTCTTTCCTCCAAACCGTGGAAATAGACAGCAAGCCATTCACTAATTTCAGGATGAAGTCAGGGGAAATAGAATTCTTTCAGGAACACAGAATAATACTCGAACCATTGGAAAAAAGAAGAAACAAAAAAATTAGGACGATTAAGATAAACTGAGAGGTCATCCCCCTAACTCCCATAATTTGAGACGGCCGCAATGCTACAAAGGCATTTCCAGAGCCGAAATTAAGTTTCTCATTTCTCAAATATTTGGTTTACAGCAGCATAGAAGATATCTAGGTTGCTTTTTCGGACCGTTTTACGACCTATTGTGATCTAGTTATTACAGTTGCGCATGAGTAGTGACGCAAAAAAACTGAGAAACAATGTACCCTAAACCCTACCCGATAAAGTAATCTAGATATCCTCTATGACACCATAACGGTTATTACATCTTCTCCGTATCTAACCATTGGTCGCTGTTTATCCGCTCTGGTACCGTTGTGGTATTGTCACAGAGAAGTGATTTTAAGAAGACGTCATATGATACACATTGTTTTCATCAACGGGGAAGTGGCTCCCTAGTTATACAACGATGGAGATCTGAGTCATTTGAAAGTTATCCGTAGTCATATTTTGTCAGCAATAAGCTATATTCTAAGTATAAAAAATGGAAGGAATGACTGTTGGTGGCTTAATTGAAGCCAGCAAGATCAAGAAACGCGGCTAAGATGAAAAAAAATATTCTCAATTCGGATCAGTTTGTATGTGTATCACTGTTGCATAACATCGACAGAATTGCAATTAAATTTCTGCGTTTTTAGCAGCATTGATTTGCAGGTCGGTCATCAATCACATAGAATAGAATCACATAAAAATTGGCAGTCTAATGTGGTAAGTTCCGCAATAGTCATTACATACTTCACTGGAAAAGTGATGAAACAGGTATCAATTTCATTAATAGATCATTAAATACAATTATATTTTCTTATTTTTACATAATTGGGGTTATCAAAATCCCCTTTATCTCGACGATGGGTATAAATTACATTAGGAAAAGTCACATGAAGAGAACACCGATATATTTAATATCGATCATGCGTCTTAATTATGAATAGGTTTATCGGAAGCTACATGAGATCAAATATAGATGTTTGATTGGACCATGTCGCGCAATACAGTTTTCTAACGTTAATACTGGCGGACATGTACCACCACTGCCTTTTCATTTTTGGTTAGTGATTGAAAGATAAATTCGTTGTTTTTTGTAAAATACAATATCATATAGGCAGATCGCGGCATGTAGGTAAAAACAGACGTGTATATATATATCACAAATAATAATGCTAAACATTTATGGTTCCTACTTGTGGAACATTTTTTGTCTACTCCATCACAACTTTATTCAAGGACTTGAATTATTTTTATTTCATTAACATTTGGATTTGGCGTTAACTGAGAGAGAGAGTGAGAGAGAGAGAGAGAGAGAGATTACAACACATATAAGGGAAGTGGGAAGAGGTGCCGACATACTGACTGCGTCACATGACTTCACAGAATAGAGAGAGAATTACGGTTTAACGTCGCGTTCGGCAATATGTCAGCTATATAGCGACGATCAAACAAAAGTACTCAAGCCAATAACTTAGTAATCCAACACATTAAAACATACACACATTAAAACTTTTGCAACAAATCGATTTCTCTCAAATAAACCAAGACACAGTCCTCCCCCACCCGACTAAAAAGATCTTCCAAAGCAGTCGCTCGATAAAAAGGATCTCTTGCAGTCTTAAAATCTATACAGTCGATAAGAATATGTTTCACTGTGATATCTTCGTGGCATGGAATACACCATGGGCCTGGCTCTTTTTTAGTAAATGTTCGCGAGTCAATCGTGCATGGCCGATTCTACATCATGGCTTGATCGAAACGTTTCTGGCTGTTCAGATGAGTGTAAAACACAGTTTTCTGTTGAACTCATGAAGTTTGTCATTATTCACAGCATCCCATAAAGATTGAAACTGCTCTCTCACATAAGTATAGATAGAGGGTCTGAAATCGCTATATGGAATTCCAACAAAATCAACCTCATCATCTAGGGCTGCCTGAGCCATTCTCTCAGCCTCGGTATTACCATTGATGCCAACGTGACTAGGCAACCAACAAAACACAATAACAATCTGTTGATCAAATCTACAGTCATATAATTGTAGAATATTCAAGATGGTGGGATGAGTCGAAGTTCCAAATTTAATCGCTTAAAGGCATGACAGTGAATCTGAGAATATGACATTTGTTTTCCTTTTAGTGGACCCAATACCTTCCAAAGTCAACAATATAGCTTTGCTTCTGCAGTGAATATCGAACTTTTACCTGGTAGTCGACAGGTTTTAGTTTTGGAAATAAAGATAGTAGCACATCATCTTTAGAACCATCTGTATAAATAGCCTGATGTGATCTGTATTTTTCTCTCAGGAGACCATATTCTTGTGTATACAACAGCTGGCTCGTGTTTGCCTTTTCATATTTCGTTAGTATAATATCTACTTATGGTTGAGCTAACTGCCATGATGGAATTGGTCAAATTTGACTAAGCTTAATACCAGCTGCTACAATTCGTTTCATAGGAATTCCAAGAGGTGAAATAATGGAGGCTTTCTTCAAATAGAGATCCACGAGCTGAGGTTTGAAAACACAGTTATATGCAGGATTCGAGTGATTTGATCGCAATTTTGTGATATATTGCAGTGATAGTTTAATTCTTCGAGGTTCTAAAGGAAATTCATCTGCTTCGAAATATAATTGTCATACGATATAGGTACTTCGGTAATTGACACAAAAATGCTCAGTTTATGGACGAAGGCTGAATATTGAATGTCGGATCTGACGCTTGCTACTCAAGACCGACATTAATTCGTGGTCAGTTTCGAAAATGCGATGATCGTTCGCTCTCTCAAACGTTACAAAATGGTTCAGTCCTCTCCATCTAATATGCATGTTTTCGGTTACAGTGCAGTGTCAAAGAAATTCGAACTCTTTTACGTGGGGAGATTCATTTAGTCCATACACAGAGGTTTTTGGAAGGACCAGAATGACAGGTAGAAATATCAACCGGTATGATCCTGTATTACTTGTATCAATTCTGTGACAAAACTGTACTGGATTTAGACCAGTATGCATATCTCTTTATTTATAAACTCAATTTAGCGTACTTGTTCCATAATTATGATCAACTGGAAAGGTTTTTCATCACTTTCTTGGCAATCTAACCCTAACATAGGTCACGTGAGACAGCTATTTGTCACATCATATGCCGAGAGTTCCATTTACTTCGCCATCTCAAAACTTGAGTGAATTCCATATAGAAGGAGAAAACGCTAATGGAGGGCAATACTTAATAGTTCTCAGATACATCATTATATTAGAATGGCAGGCATAAAAAAGAGTTGACAGGAGCGGTCATCAAATAGACACCTGATAAGTAAGAAATAACATGACATAATGGTGGGCACATTGATCGGCGTTATCTGACAAGTGGTATGTATCCATGTTCCGATATTCTGACTACGTTATACCCAACGGCATCCCAAGGCGCACGAGTTCTGTGGACGCCAGATGCCAGCAACTGCTCACGGAGCGAGGTGTTATGACGTGTTATGTTTAAATTTCAATATGATTCCCATCGCTTTTCCCGATATAAATGGGTATGCATGCAGTAGTGTTGACATGATAACAGCGGGTCCCAATTACCACTTACCGTGTTGATCGCCCTGAGTTGATCCTGGACGGATTCACAAACCCCTTGGACACAATTCGATAACGATTGTACCACCGAAGTATCATAGTTCTGTGAGGACAGATATATGGCGTTTTTTTTAGGTTTATCTCACCTGGCATGGCTGGGTATGGGTGTTCAGTGATTGATGCATTAACTTTTCCACTATAGGCTTAAATGTCGCCCGTTCACCGTTCAATGCTGGCTTCAATATGGTTTACAGATATCAACACCATGAATACCAGCAAACTGATTAGTCCTAGTTCACGTTAATAACTTTGAAATCTCGACCACGACCTGTTCATGAATCTACTCTATCTCGACCACGACCTGTTCATGAATCTACTCTATTAAGTCTGTGAAATAATGATTGTTGGTATTCTAGAAAGCTTCTCGTTTGACAGATTCAATCACGGTATGAATGGACAGGACGTCTTCTCAGTCCGAAATTCAGCAGTCGTACATGTTAATGACTTTTGAACAACAACTCTTAATTTAATGGGTCTCAAATGTGATGGATCAATTCCCCAAGGAATCGAGAAAGAGAGAGAGAAAAAAACGAAAATACTCATTCTATCAGCGATTCGATTTTGGACATCCATCTGAAGTAGAAGTCCAGCAGAATGTGGTAGCCTGTCGCTGGCATGGTTAACCGTTCAGAAAAGAGAACCATCAATCTCTTTCACAGTGCACTGACAAAGCCCCATCGTGGCAGTGAACATATTTGATTTAACCAGTAGGTTGTCACTATCGGTTTTTACAGCTGCAATCGACAGGGGTTTTTTAAATTAATTTTCTCATTAAATTAGAAACCAGAATCACAAATTAGGTGCGAGCTGCCTATTGAATGTTTAATCTACCGACTGTATCGTTGAACCCCTATACATATGCTGGGAACTTACTTTGATTCTGTGTCTAACCGGTGGGATTGACTTCAAATCCTGTTAAACAACCCAAGCTGCTGTATATATTCTCAGACTTAGTTCAGATTATCGAATGCCGAAAAACTGGGGACAGCGAGTAGGTTACTGACGGGATAAAGTATTTTATCTCGAAAACTTTCCGCCCAACAAAGCAATCATCGGTAAGCCTTAACTATGGTAAAGCAGAGATTAATCTCGTTGTCATTTTCCACAGCTGCGCTTGTCTGTGTATGCGACAATCCGATAATAGACCTTACTATTGTTAAGTCAGATGTACAATAGTCAGCCGTCGTCCATAAAGACTTTTCGCGTCTATGATAGCAATATGCCGCTATAAAAGGAAAGAATTACAAGCGTCTGGTCCGGCATTTATAATTCAGCCGTCGTCCATTAAAGAATATCCGCACCCATAATCCAAAGACCTATTCCATATTCCATATAACAGTATTAGCACCAAATTCAAAAAGACAATCATAGTATACATAATGAGTTTAGTATCCTGCTAGAGAGAAGCGGTCAACAGTTTTCAATGATTCCGGCAAGACCTCGTGATGTTCCAAAAATATCAAATCCGTATCGCTGATCAGTATTCTTAATCCATAATATTCGTTGTAAAGTCGTCATCTGGAGAATGAGGTATCTCAGTCACACTTTGATTGTGTCTGTTCATATGAGCACCATGAGGATCTTGAAGCACATGAGTCCATACGGCGCCCAGCTCCGGGCTAAACGGACCTAGACACGAAATGCCACGCCATTGATCTTGCACGCCACGCTCGTACTTTGCTATCAGCTTGCGATATGTATCGCCAAATTTGAGAAACTTTGAGTGGAAGCGCTTGGTGGTACAGTCCTGTTTTATAAGTCTCTGCAACAATGTTTTGTGACGTTGATTAAAATCGTCACATTTAACACAGGATCTAGCAAATGCTATAGGCGAGATATGTATACGCCATATGCAACAATGTTTTGTGACGCTGATTAAAATCGTCACATTTAACACAGGATCTAGCAAATGCTACTAGGCGAGATATGTATACGCCATATGCATGTCCCACTGGTATATTACTGTCCAGAAAGAGATAGTTTACGATGTCGAAATTGTAATCATCTCTTTTGTCACAAAGTCGACGAGAGAGAATGCCCGCTTCATTTTTATAGATATATAGGTATAAACATGATGTGCTCGTAGGCCTATTTGTAGTTTCCTTCAAATCCATTGAAGGTGGATATATATCCTTCACTGCGCCATTTATATAGCGATTATCCACAGCGAGAAGATCGTCTATATAGCGTTTGGTGAATGAGAAGGAACGGGCTTTGAATGGATCGGTTTTTGAAAGCGCCTGCATATAGTCATATTCATAAGAGAACAGATATAGGTCAGCCAATAGGGGTGCACAATTAGTACCCATTGGAATACCTATATGCTGTTGATATATTGTGTAGACAAATTTCACATAGATATTTTTAATGCGAAATTCAAGGAACTCTATAAACATCCCATGAATGATATCTCTTGTATGTAGTAGAGCTAAAGAATGGTTTATGGCTTCCGACATTAATATATCTAGATCAGTTTTCTTGAACACCGATACTATTAATAAACTTAGACGGTCAATGAGGTCCTGATGAGGGATTGTGGTATAGAGAGTCGAGAAATCCCATGTGGATACATGTCTGTACGTTATGTGACCTTTAGCATCAAGTTCTTCCGTAATTACAAGCGTCTGGTCCGTCATTCATAATTCAGCCGTCGTCCGTTAGAGAATATCCGCGTCCATAATCCCAAGACCTATTCCATATTCCATATAAGAGTATTAGCACCAAATTCAAAAAGACAATCATAGTATACATAAACATAGGCTTGTTTCCTGCAAGAGAGAAGCGGTCAACAGTTTTCAATGATGCCGGTAAGACATCATGATGTTCCAAAAATATCAAATCCGTATCGCTGATCAATTCTTAATCCATAATATTCGTTGTAAAGTCGTCATCTAAAGAATGGTGTATCTCAGTCACGCTTTGACACTTTGGGTTTTTCAATATCCACAAACATTCAACGCCAGTTACGATTTCTATCTCATAACGCAGATAAGACATTTTTGATCTGTAACATGCCTTCTTTTCACACGGGCAATACATCGTCAAATGGCAGCATTAGGCTAGCCATTCATACACACCAACATTATCAGATACATCCTGGCAAGGTTTTGGTTAATGGCCAAGTCATACGGTGATACATCGGGGACGCCAATAAGATATGTATACCACAGTCCATGCTTCAGAAATCCTGAAAGTAGCGATACATTACATAATTCACCTGGTTTAGTCTTGAAAGAGACATTCACTTTTCGCAGGTAAAAGACATATCTCCTCGATGATGAAACAATTTGATAAAATTGACCAGGACGGCCCAATGTGTCCTGAGCCATGTTCGTTTGGTCAACATATACATACAAATATACACGCAAATATATGATAAGGATTTGTTTTCAAATATTTTACGGTATATCTGTTCACATTTTATAGGTTAGAAAAAAAATAATTATTTTCTCATCCCTCTTAATGCTATATGAAATGAGTTCATTATAAGAAACCTAATTAACAGAGGCCAGAAAAATAATAATTTCCGGACATTAGGTTCAATCACAATTGGTTGGTGATCACCTAGACTGTATGAAAACATAGTGTCAATCATACTCAATTTCACTGAAACTAGGCCGAACGGGGGTGCACGATTTAATATTTCTGGGATTATGACAATGTTGTAAATTTTGCCAGTGCTTGTTAATTATCCGGAGGAATTATGTGAAGTTTACACTCAATATTTTGCACTCATTTACCGATTTTCAGCTGCAAGCACTTTTTTCAATATCAACCAATCGCATAGCTGGCCTATCAAATATTCCGATACATTCGGGGTACGAACATTGCCTGACATGGTGAAGCGGTGCATTTTTACTTTTCACAGCGAATTGCCTTTCGATGTCCATAGCTGACCTGGATCTTGGAATAATAGTACAAATGTGCACTTTGCGAATATATATAGATATATAAAGTAGATTTTACAGTTATTGATGGCTGGAATACATTATCAGATTTGTCTGTTTACCCATTACCCGATAAATGCACGACTAATCTGAGAACAGAAGAAACGGTAGTCTGTCTGCTTCTAACGTGTAACTTTCAACTGAGCTGAGACTTCATTCCCTAACAGTCTTGAATTGAGAATACACGTGTCCATCTTTACAACTCTGAAGTTGGGAAACAAAAATATTAAACGCACAAAAGGTGATTCGCACTGTAGTCAGACTTCATAATATAACAGCAACGTACAGAGTACAGTTATATACGGGGGAAACATCAGTGACAGCGCTATACTGAATACCACCTTATAATGAACCGTGTTACATTGAGGAATAAGTGTACATGTAGTAGTCTCTCCTATGGCCAATTAGAAGTCGGTCTAAATAACCTAGCAGTGGGATTCTTTCACAACAGCATGTTCTCACTGCTCCATGTGCGAATCGTTGTTGTATGATTTTCATCGTTTCGGATCTTGAGATAATCAGTCACTTTGGAAATTAAATAATAATTGGCAAGTTGATTTAGTAACTTGTCATATAGCTAGCGCATGATAGAGTAGAAATGCAATGAACTGGATATATCAGGGGGAAAATGTATCGTCAAAGTCGTAACAGTTGTTATCCTGCTTCAGACAAACTCGTCCAAAGAAAACGAGCGATCACGGTCACATGGTCGCCCGATATTTTTCCATCCACCGCTGTTGATTGTATTTCGGGGTGAGTAACTAGGTTATCTCCCTTTACACTAGCTCCTGTCTCAAAGCACTTGCGTCGGCTGGCTCGCGTCCATTTTGACAAGTATTTATAATAATGGTGAGCTTTAAAATTTATATTGGCCTATGAACATTAGCGTGTTCAGAAAGGGTCTTCAGCAGGATAAATTAGTTACACGGTTTGTCAGTGACCCAATACAGAAATATATGGGGTCAGTAAAATTTATATTGGGCCCGGCTGACGCCTCGCCCAATATAAATTTTACTGACCCGATATATTTCTGTATTCGGTGGCTGACAAACCGTGTAACTAATATTATTCTTTCTTGAGATAGCTTGGAATAATTTTCAAAATCTTTCAAAAAAATCCATTAAACGGGAATCATCGTTTGTATATCCTTCCATATCAATGAACACTATATGTGTGATTACGATATTTATCTTTCTCGGGAGGCAGAAATGCCCAAATAGGAAATGAGTAACGTGTAATACTCAAACCCCTCTTGTCCTATGAAGACGAAATGGGACGAGTCAAGTTCTCTCGCCTATTCTTGAAGAAATTAGAGGGAAAATCTATAATTGTTTCGGGTCTCAGTGTTGATATAAACTGTCTGGGCTGCTTGTTTAATATATTTAGCTGACGACGAGAGAGTTCCTCGATCAGCAACTTGATGCAGTATAGCGAGCAAGCCACGCCGAATCAAGAACTAGAATAAGTTCAGACCGATTGTCTTTCCCATTTCTTCAACTTATAACGTACCTGGTTCCCCACTTTGTTTGCGTCTCTAATGATGTGTAGCTAGGAGGGTTTTGATTTTTAAACACCAATTAATTCACTGCTGAGGATATGGACGGTTTTCGTAGAACTATTACAGGTTATTTTGACTTTGTTTTCGTAACACTGATAAATGCTATAAAAACAATTTCGGTATTTCAAAGTTTTCATGATTTTTCAGTCGGCTATTTTTTTTTAACAAACTTGAGAAATACACCCGAAAGCTGGCGTCACGTGAGTTCGTTGGCCTGGTAATTTTTTCGAGGTAAATGCGTGCAACATTTGGAGAAATTGATCTTGGATTTCGTACAGCGCGACGGACCACGTCTCCTAGAGGAAAGAAGGGAAATCGACTATTTTGATGTCAATTTGTACGAAAATATTCATTAGCCCATCAAATGGGAGGGAAAAATGTTATGGTAGTCTGGCGGTGATCGATTTATTATATTGAAAGATAAATCTCTTCCATTTTGTTATTAGATAAACTTCCATATGTTCGTGACAAGATTCGATTGACTAGGATGGTCCGGTATCGGTTTATACAGCTGCTATCGGCACTGTTAAGATAAATTATGTCTCGGTCAATAGGTAGTGGTCATTGTTCGCATTATACATTCAATTCTCAGTTCATTATGGACATCACCTTTTGATACGATCTTGTCAGCACCATATTCATCCCAGGGCAATCAATTGAAGGTCATACAGAAAGGATACAACTAGTTCATCAAATAGTATGGCTGGGCCGTCTCCTTCGCTTGAGAACAGATCAATGTACTTAGCAGTTTAGCCGAGAAGGGGCATGCATGACATCAAGAGGATATAACTTTCGTGTTAGTATAAAATTGATCAAACAAACTCCAAAGTAATATTGTCACATACCGATTGACAATTTGACTCTATTAATAAAAGGTCAAAATGGAGAAAGTGAGTTAGTGAGTGAATATGATTTAACGTCGATTTCAACTATATTTCAGCCATATCACGACGTTGGGCCCTATTCCTTTTCACAACCGGGAACCACATGGGTGGGGTCCTATTCCATTGCACACCCGGGAACCTCACGGGTGCCTCAGTTAGTCGCCTCTTACGACAAGCTGTCTGAGGAACTGAGGCATATTCTTACCATGACCTACGGTGTGCACAACAACATCCCAGGTCAATCCCCGGAAGCCCCGCAGGGCCAAAATGGAGAAAGAGAACATATACATACAATGTATGGGACGCATTTCGTCTAATTGTTCATACTGGCGTGCAATTCAGGTAAATAATTTTCTCGCTTGGAACAAAATTTTCATATCCAGGCACGTACAACATGATTTCCTCATCCACCAGTCCAATATCTTTACCTACTCTGAATGCGGACATCACAATTATCTAATTTACCAGTAGAATGTAATAGGGGAGTTCTAACGCAGGGCAGCCGGGGCAGCCGAGGTGACGTCATAATTAGGTCGAGGTGACGTCATGAATAGGTCGAAGTCGCGCGGTGTTCGTCTATTTATAGTGTCACGAACATAGTCCAAGGGGTTGTAGGTCAACGTCTGTTCACCGGACCGGGACAATAGCCCGAGGTGTTTGCGGTGTTTCATTTCCGCTCAGTGGGCCATGTAATTAAAAACAAATGAATTAAAAACAAATTAAAAAAAATTAAAAAGCAATTTAAAAAAGTAGGTCAATATACGAGGACATTTCTGGGACAAAAAACAAATTAAAAACAATTAAAAACAGGGAAGCAGGGAAGCCGATGGTCGACGTGTTGCGAGGTTGTAGGTCTGTTCAGCGGACCGCGTCGATAGCTCGAGGGGATGCTATTGAAAACTAATTAGAGAGTTTTTACGCGAGGTCGACCGTATACGGAGCAGGAATAGCCCGATGCGTGGATGGACCAGGTCGGCGGTGCTCGCGAGACTCATCGTTTATTAATGTCGTATTATGGAGTCACGTGGGTGAGGAGACGCTCTTATAAATGGGCGGAAAACTTGCATTTCACCACTCACGTTGAGAATACCGATACACACTATGTTTCATCTCTACTATCGAGTGGGTCTGAAAGTATACGCCGAGAACAGCGTGGCATTCGTCTCCATCATCGACTATGCGGACAGCGAATCGGTTGAGGGCAGTCACCAGAGAGGAGCCGTCCTTACGTTGAAAGCCTGGGAGGCGCTGAAGACCAGCGTAGACGAAATGGATCGATTAATGTGTGGCAAGGTGGAAACGGTGAAGCCTATCCAACTCGATGATAACCTTATTTATCGATGAACATTTATCGATCTAAACCGGCTGTCCATTTACGCATTTGGCGGAAGAAGGAGTATGGTGACGATCGATACCCTACAAAACGGGGTATAACGATGGATGAGAGAATTTGGATGGCATTCAAAACGCAGATACCACTCGTCGACGACGCCATACGGGAGATGCTATCCACCTTCCAATTCAATACAGCCTCCGACAGCGACGACGAGACTGTGGATGAGGAGGTAGAACCCACGGCTACCGTCAAACAGAAGATGACGTTCCTGAAACGTGCCTTCACCGAAGCCTATAGCAATCTGGTCGTGCTCCAGATCAATGAACTTATACACGAACGTTGTAATGGCTGCATCATCGACCACCCGTCTCAGAAGCAGCACCCGTGTATGATGACAGAACCCTCCGAACATGTGGAATCTCTGTTCATGGATGCGTACAACCGCGTCGATGAAAGGCGTTTGATGGAGGAGTTAACTCGATCGGTGGATGCCCGGTCTGAGCCGGAGATAAGCAGTATACACCGGATAAATTTCCACTTCTCGGACTATAGAGACAAATTGCAAACGGAAACGTGGAAAAATACACTGTATGAAAACGTTAAAACTAGGATGACAGAGTGAGCGCGCAGGTGATTACTAACACTGTAGTATTCGACTGTTAAAAATCCGATATGAACTACTATCTTGTTCAAACAATATTCATAACATATGAACTTTCTAGGGTATATATATATATATATACCCGCATATCTACTACCGTTGTATACCATGCTATATTATCCAAGAAAATATATATCATATACATTCTATGCGTGTTTGTTCTTTCTCATGAGTGCTGGTAAAATCTTCTTTTTAATATAATCATTAAATGGTAGAGAACATCCCATCAGACCCTCGTGAAAGAGCAGCGACGGACATAATCATGGGTTGACCCGGTTCGCGGAGTTCATACTATAGTCTATATGCTCCGAGACAACGATCTCTGCTTAATAAGTATGAGGACCTATTCCCACAGCGGGGATAGGATTGACTAATGACAGCACCCCGCTCACGCATAACCGCGCAGATTGATATATATTATCCCGCGACAAACGATCGCTTCATTCGGAGGCGGGCTAGCGAACTATACACAACATTCCGCCTAAGAAAGGCGCTCTATATAGTACAGAAACGTTGGTGAGACCTACAATATTTTCAAAAATCCCACTGACCTCAAAGATAACGACATGGAAGAAACAAATCGGGAAACTATTCGCTTAAATTTTACCATTCTCACCGAGGAGATGATAGGCACATGCAGCATATGCGAGATATTGCGTGAAAGTAAAGTATTATCAGCGGAAATGTATGAAGACATCATGGCGGAGAAGACGAGAACTGCGCGAGTCCGTCATCTGTTAAACGTACTACCTAGACGAGGTTCTAAAGCATTTGACGCATTCCTGGAATCTCTGCTTAAGACGGGAAACAATACCTTAGCCAATCTAATATACCCCGAATCTGAGAAGACACTCAACGAGGAAGCTGTTACACCGCTAGGCGCCTCAGCTACGCCCACTCCACATACTGCAACGCTCACACCGGATATCATTGAAGATGCTCTGCTGGAAGCCTACGCGCGTTACATGGTTGATACAGTTAATAATCTGATCGCGGAAACATGTTGTGGGTGCGCCACCGGTAGCGGCGTTCATCCATGTCTGGCTCTCGAAACCTGCCAACATATTGACATGCACTTCATCACGGCCTTCAGCATGCTAAAGGAATGCGATATTGTCGAAGAGACTAAGCATCGTCTCAACGCCCACAATAAACATTCCGCGGAAATCCTGAATACTTATTTATCACCAGAGAATATCACCAGACTCAAGACCTCTGCCTTTAAAACCCGTCTATACCGTATCTTAAATACGGTGATGTAAGAATGAGGTCGACCGAAATTTGAGAACTATGGTATTTATAAATACGCGTTTAAAACATTTTTGCTTATTCCGAAGTCGGACATCTTGCGGTATGGATCAATACCAGAGAAGGCTCGTTGTACTTAAAGTTCTTTCTATAGGAGCTATTTTGCTCCTAATTATACCACTCATCGTATTGACCACGAAACGAACACCCTGTCCTTCATGCGCGTACCACACCGGCAAAGATACACCGCGTGTTTTCGAAATACCATCGGGCGATATAACCGTCATTCCCAACAGAACGCTATGTACACCGATGCAGCAAGTTATTGTTGACGAACATTTCCGGGTTACTGTTTGCATCTACGCCAAGTTATTGAGGGTTGATCTGCGTTATTTTATCAACGACAAAGCCGCTATAAAGGGCATGGTCTTCAACTACATGCAGTGGACATTACTCAAAGCTCGAACCCGTCTCATCGATACAGCTATTCATAACCTGCTAGAAAATAAAATTTAACGATGGATTGGAATCAAATGGTGAATGCCGTCACCTCTTTACACGCCTACAAATCTATCACACATAGCATGTTCGAAGACGGCATAGTAAATAGAGGCCGCCTAATTTTACTACGTATCTATACATATTCAGTGTGTCAGGATGTTTCCGATACGTTGAAAGTTGAAATTTGGGATTACTATATAACGCTATACGAACGCCTAAGGAGACAGTTGATTGCGAATCAGTCGAATGGATAAGTACATCGTCGTAAACAGCGAGGACTCCAAGACGCTTTTCCCCGAGAATCGACCATACAAATTTCGCGTCAGCTTGAATAAAAGCATCCATTTCGACGAGTCTTGGGTCGTAGCCTTAGCAGAAATATTCATCCAAAGACAACCGCAGGTTAAATCGCGATCTCTTCTACGCCTGCGTTGTAATATATGCGGAGATTCCTTCGTAGGCGAGACGAAAGTACCTCTTCTACGCTACGTCGAGGCCTCCGGACTCCAGAAAAAAACCGGTATCTAGGATATACCCCACGCCGTATTACCTACCCATCATTTTAAGCGACGTACGCCACCTAGAAATCGATATAACCGACGAACAAGGTGAACCGGCGACATTTCTCACCGAATCCGTCATCGTAACGCTCCACGTGAAACAGCTATGACCGGGAGACCGTTGTACATCCCCGATGTGAATAAATGGATCAGATTTTATCGAAACGAGGCAAAGTCTGTCAATAAACCCTCGACATATTTTAAGAAACAGAAAGGTGGAGGACTCGGCGGTAAGACGGGTGAATCCTACATTATTCCCGTCGACCCTCATTCTAAAAACGTCAGCGAGAAGAAATCCAAGACGCCGGCTATTCAGCTTACGACCCCCTCTCAACAAGTGGTCGAACAAGCCAAGTCTGAAGTCTCGAGAACGCGTCAACAGGATCCCATAAATAGGAAGCGTTCTCTTCCTACCGTCAGTTCACCCGCCCATAAACGGAGAGCGCGGACCAAAAGATCGCATCTCTTCGAGTTATAACATGGCACTCCTCACAGACAAAGGATTCTCCGATGGTCAACCTAGCGAATTATCGTTGTTCTCATTACCCCCTACGCAAACAGCGGTTGAAAGTCGCTATGTTATCGACGTTCGACCGTCTTCTCAAATCTCGGACGATGCACCCGTCGAATTCCTGATATCCGGTCAAGGCTCGGATTACGTCGACTTGAAATCCACCAGACTCTACGTTAAGGCTAAAATAACCCACAGAGATGGCACCCCTTTGATCAAGGACGAAAAATGCGGCCCTATCAATTTACTCCTTCAAACTATGTGGTCTCAGATAGACGTTTCCATGCAGGGTAAGCTTATGACGGTCATGGACAACAGTTATCCCTATAAAGCCTTCATTCAAACGCTAATGAATTTCGGTGAGGACGCTAAAACAACTCAGCTATTCCCCCAACTGTATCAAGTCGATAGAGGTACTAATCTGAATTCCACTGACCCCGGAACAGGTCAAAATGTCGGGCTCGCGCAGAGAAGCAGATTCGTCGCGGAGAGTAATGTATTCGAAATGGAAGGAAACCTCATGCAACATGTTTTCAAACAGCAGCGCTACTTGCTCAACAATGTAGACGTATACATCAAAATGTATCGATCCACACCGCAGTTCATCGTGATGTCGAGCGAAGAAAATCAGGCGTATAAACTGATGATACAAGACATCAGTCTGAAAGTTCAGAAAGTTCGCGTAAACCCCGGCGTGATACTGGGACACGCCAAGACGTTGGAAAATATATCCGCCAAATATCCGTACGTGAGGATGGAGACCAAAATGGCTTCCTTAGCCGCGGGACAGACCCTCTTCCGCTGGGATAATATGTTTTTATCCGTCTACCCCAGCAGACTGGTGATAGGATTCGTATCGTCCAAAGCCGTGTCCGGGGATTATAAAAAGAACCCCCTAAACTTTCAACACTTCAAACTGGCCAATCTCTCGGTGAATATTGACGGCGTAACGACTCCGGGTCATTTCCTGAGAACGCGGTATAACTCGGACTGGGGGAAGAGTTCATACGCATCGGCTTACCTGAGTTTGTTCGATAGCATAGGACGTACCGGCGATAACTTCGATAATTCTATAACCTGGTACGATTACCACAACGGCTCTGCCCTCTACGCCTTCAACCTCGACCCCTCCTACGCCGCAGAAGATCACCTTCAACTCCTGAGACTAGGCAACGTACGTCTGGAAGCGACCTTCGAGGAACCATTACCGGAAAATGTGAGCTGTATCGCCTATGCCGAATTCCCAGCGCTGTTCGAGGTGGATAAGTCTCGCAACATCATCTCCATCACACCATGAATACGGACGAACTTCTTTGCATCATTCGCAGCGACCGTACGCTCGACGCTTGTGTACGAGGTGTGTACCCGGCTGACAAAATTCCAAACTACGTGTTACGAACACCAGCGGCTTTTATCGTGAATACCGACGTGCCGAGTCTCCCCGGGGAACACTGGGTGGTGTTTTATTTCCGGAACCAGCGAGGAACATTTTTCGATTCCCTAGGACATTATTCCTACAGTACTAACTAACGCACCCAATAGTATACATAGCTTACGTACAGTTCTGTATGCGTTACCTCTGAGAGCTTTAAATCAAATAGCCAGAGATATACAGCAATCTGCGTCTTCAGGAAATATAACACCATCAAAAATCAGCAAAGTAAGTCAAGATATAGCGTATTTTCGGTTGTATCGTCCAGTGAACATAATCGAAACATCTCAAGATCGGCTTTTCTTGAAACTCGACTACTTAGATAAAGGACTGGACATCATTAATTTACCTCGAATCCTGAATGATCCAGAGGTACGCAACGCTGTACCAAACTATTTCAAGTTCACAGAACCTCCTTGCATTTCATATAAGTATACTAAATCTATAGCCACCAAAATATTCAATTACTCCAATGCTGTCAAGGAGTTTGACTGGAACTTATACACGTCAGGAGGCTATAGTTGTGATTGTGAATTGTCGAACTTTATCTATACACCATGCAAACATATTGTGACTGGTGACCTTGATGTGGTGAGTGATAAGGATCTGAAATTACTCCTGATGAAAGGACCTAAATATAGAGAGCCAAGAAGAATAAATCTGAAGGCGGACCAGAAGATAGTCCTGACTGCATTAGAACAGTACGTTATTGATTGGTCTAAGCGAGAAAAAGTTGAACCTACAGTACTCGCTGATTGGCTGGACCTCACCAAGAGCAAGGTCGTTGAAACAATCCGCCATATTGACAGAAGTACTCTTCCCCAAGCAAAACAAGTACTGAGAAACCTCAATTCGCAAGAAGTTCTAGCAAATCTCCAGAGTAAATTCGTCATAGTCCCAGCAGACAAAGCTCCGAATAATATAATATTCATATGTAAATATTACTATTACCAGGTGCTGGTTAAAGAATTGAGTGTAGACATATCTTCATCAAATACGTCTACTTACTCCCAAACTGCATTTACTCTGGAAGATTTATTTAACAATCACAAAAAGTTTCTCAGGGAAAGAGGTATTTGTCTTCCAACCAATCATAGCGACATACCAAAAATATACTGGACTCCCAAAATGCATAAATCACCATACAAAGCTAGATTCATAGCTGGTTCTAGAAGCTGCACCACCAAGCTTCTTTCAACCCTATTGACGAGGGCCCTTCAGGAGGTAAAAGCATTTTGGGAAAGGTATTGCGCCACTATTTCTAAGAACTCTGGCGTTGAATGTATGTGGATATTGAAAAACTCAAAATGTCTTACGGAAGAACTTGATGCTAAAGGTCACATACCGTACAGACATGTATCCACATGGGATTTCTCGACTCTCTATACTACAATCCCTCATCAGGACCTTATTGACCGTCTAAGTTCATTAATAGTATCTGTGTTCAAGAAAACTGATCGTAGATATATTAATGTCAGAAGCCATAAAGCATTCTTTAGCTCTACTACATACAAGATATCATTCATGGGATGTTTCTTTGTTTATAGAGTTGCTTGAATTTCTCATTAAAAATATCTATGTGAAATTTGGCAACACAATATATCAGCAGCATATAGGTATTCCAATGGGTACTAATTGTGCACCTCTGTTGGCTGACCTGTATCTGTTTTCTTGTGAATATGACTATATGCAGGCGCTTTCAAAAACCGATCCATTCAAAGCCCGAGCCTTCTCATTCACCAAACGTTATATAGACGATCTTCTCGCTGTGGATAATCGCTATATAAATGAGGCAGTGAAGGATATATATCCACCTTCACTGGATTTGAAGGAAACTACAGATAGCCCTACAGGCACATCATATTCAGATCTCTATCTCTATAAAAATGAAGCGGGCATTCTCTCTCGTCGACTTATGACAAAAGAGATGATTACAATTTCGACATCGTAAACTATCCCTTTCTGGATAGTAATATTCCAGTGGGACCCGCATATGGCGTATACATATCTCGCTTAGTAGCATTTGCTAGATCCTGTGTTAAATGTGATGATTTTAATCAACGTCACAAAACATTGTTGCAGAAACTTATAAAACAGGCTATTCCACCAAGCGCCTCCACTCAAAGTTTCTCAAATTTGGCGATACATATCGCATGCTGATAGCAAATACGAACGTAGCGTGCAAGATCTATGGCGCTACGTTTCGTAACTTGTGTCTAATTCCGCTTAACCCGGGCTAGGGGCCGTATGAACCCATGTACTTCAAGATCCTCATGGTACTCATATGAACAGTCACAATCAAAGCGTGACTGAGGTACATTATTTTTAGATGACGACTCTATAACGAATATTATGGATTAAGAATACTGATCAGCGATACGGATTTGATATTTTGGAACATCATGATGTCTTGCCGGCATCATTGAAAATTGTTGACCGCTTCTCTCTTGCAGGAAACAAGCCTATGTTTATGTATACTTTTGTCTTTTTGAATTTGGTGCTAATACTGTTATATGGAAATGGAATAGGTCTTTGGATTATGGACGCGGATATTCTCTAATGGACGACGGCTGGATTATGAATGACGGACTAGACGCTTGTAATCCCCCGGAATATTATGCGAACCATTTCGTAGAATTTCTCGAAAACAATAGTAAATTCCGTTATTACAGCGATAGACAGCTTCAAGGAGATAACTCTTTTACTTGCGGTCACTATTGTATATACGTCCTACTTCAGCTTATACGGGGTATATCCCTGTCCAGCATCGTTACAGATTTCGATCAAAACCATTGTCATAACGATTGCTATGTATACAACTTTGTTACGCGGTATTTTTCACATTGTTTAAATAATTCGCTGAACTTGCATTGTTAAACCACTCGCATTGTCCTATCATTATTAATAAAGGTTGAGTAAATCACACACTGTTTGTTTTCTTATTTATTTAAAGAGGTGTGCGTCACCGTTTTCATCATTCGAATTCGTAGATATGGATGGGAACGGGTGGAAAACGTACTTGTCGCGAACCTATTTCGACCCGAAAAACCCTATCAGCTTCACCGGGCCTTCTAAATTACACGCCTTATTAAAGGCCGATGGATATAATGTTGCGCGTAAAGAGCTAACGTAGTGGTTGAGCGACCAGGACGCTTATAGTTTACAAAAGCCAGTTCGATATACCTTTAAGAGAAGCAGGGTCGTCACTGCGGGCATAGACGATCTTTGGGATACAGATCTAGCCGATGTGTCCAATGTATCCGAGTACAACGATGGCGTACAATTTCTCCTCTTCGCCATAGACGTTTTCTCGCGATTTCTGTGGATTATCCCTCTTCCTAATAAACAGCATCAAATCCTGATTGAGGGGAGACAACCCAAGTATCTCCGCTTCGACAAAGGAAGCGAGTACAACAACCGATGGGTGAAAGCTTATTTGAAGAAGAAAGACATTCATTTCTACGTCACCCATAACGAAAAGAAGGCTAATTACGCGGAGAGAGTTATAAGGACGATGAAAAATAGTATGTATAGATATTTCACCCATAAGCAGACCTACCGTTATTTAGACGTCTTGCAAGACCTGATGCGTAATTACAACCAACGACCGCACACATCTTTGCGCAACAAAAGTCCTTCCGATGTTAATGAAGGGAATGAGGTTCTCCTCTGGAGAGAAGCGATAAAAGGCCGTAAACAACCGTTCAAATTAAACATCGGCGATACCGTGACAATCTCTCACGTGAGGTACGCCTTCCAAAGAGACTATCAAGCCAAATGGACGGAGGAACTCTTCAAAATTTTCCGACGATTCCGGAGACGAGGCACACCGATATACGAACTCAAGGATTTTATGGACGACGGGATACAGGGAACATTTTATCAGCAGGAACTGCAACGAGTGAGGAAAGAGCCCGACGCGTTATGGCGTATCGAAAAGGTTATCAAAACACGACGGAGGAGAGGCAGAGTTGAGAAATTAGTTAAATACACGGGCTGGCCCATTAAATTCGCCAGTTGGGTGCCGGTAGAAGATATCGAGTCAATCTAAGCTCGGCACCCTGCAGCCTGCATCCTGTAACCTGCACCCTGCAGCCGGATGTATTGAATCAGCGTTGGGATATCTCCTATATAAGTGCAAGTTTCAGCGCGGTGAGCGCACTCTACACGAAGCTTTTGTTATATTAACGTCTATTTTCCTAGAGTATATCATGACTTATGCGTGTAGCTCATGCGCTAAGACGTTTACGAGAATCGAAAACCTGCGCAAACATATCGAGATACATCACGGGGGACGGCTTACAATGATACGCGATGTCATTACGGATGAACAGGTAACCGAAACAAAGACTGCGAATGCAGCCTTTCGACATCCCTTTACCATGACTGTTAGCGGTCCGACGGGGTGTGGAAAGACGTCGTGGGTGTTGAAACGCTTGGACGGGACCGACATTCAACCCTCTCCCACGCGTATTGTCTGGTGTTACGGCCAATGGCAGCCCGCCTACGAGAATACGCGATTAAAGAATGTGAGCTTCGTTCCCGGAATCCCGCACGATATTGGGGAGACCCATCACTTCAACCCCGCGGAGATCAATATTGTGGTGCTCGACGATATGATGAATCAAGCCAAATCCGACGGACAAGTCGCGGATCTGTTTACCAAGGGCTCTCACCATCGGAATATATCCGTGATTTACTTGACGCAGAATCTCTTCCCTCAAGGCAAGGCGTCCAGAGACATCACCTTGAACTGCCAATACTTCGTGCTTTTCAACAATCCCATCGACCGTCAGCAGGTACAACTCTTCGGAAGACGCATGTATCCTCAAAACATAGACTATTTCACGAAAAAGTACGAAGAAGCCACCGCCAAGCCTTACGGTTCCCTAATAATCGATTTGAAGCCGACTACACCGGAAAGTCAAAGGCTAAGAATGAGGTTGGATGCACCCGCACAGACCGGACAAGGTCTATATACAAAGACAATACCTTCTTGGTATAGGGAACAAACGGGAGAAGGGAGACGTGAGAAATTAGATGCCTATAAAGCGCCCCGTACGGTGAAACACGACACGTGGAAGGCCTTGTTCGGTAGAGCATCGCGTATGGAATTCGACGATGATATCAAAATGAAGACTAGAGAGTTCATAAGGAATGGCTGTACGAAGCAGGAGGCTGAGGTCCGGGCAATAACTGAATACATACCTCGGATGATGACGACGCTACGCCGAATGTACATCGATATGATCTTGGGTATAAAAGCTCTGGAAAACGACTCAATTCACGAGGAAATCATGAAGACCTGCGATGACCTTCAGAAGTCCTACAACGCGAGCTATGAGGAAGCGATGAAACAGAGCGTTAAAATGAATGAACATTTGTTCGAAAAACTTGACGAAGACGATGAATAAATTCCACGCATTTTATTAATAAACATACATAGTTTGTAAAATTAGCCATCATTTGTTTTCAGTATGATGTAGTCAGAGATCCGATGAAGCCGTGCGCCACAGTATTGATACCGTCATCTAGTACATACCGTTTATCGTCGAAGGCGGATAACGCTACTTTCTCAACGGTATGACTGTATAACTCGTGGTCAATACTGCGAATCTGGTTCATCGTCGTTTTTACAATTTTGTGTTGAAATAAACAGTCTTTATACATGATATGTCGAAGTTTTTTCTTTATAGCGTATTTAGCTATCCCCTTCGCCGTTTTCTTCTCTTCTCCTCCGAAAAGAATGCTGTACAACTTGGGCCTAAGAACCACAAACTCCTCTATAGGGATACCGCCGCATTCATCTTTCATTTTGCCAAGTACTTTGGCATTGGTATCGCTATAGAGGTGGTGATCTTTCGGGTAGTTGCTGGTGTCGAACAAAGCCAGATTCCGCGCCATATCGCTGTACAAATTTTCCGTCTCGATTTCATAACACAAACTATCCGTGTCAGTGAATAGCAGCTTCGCTTTTTGGCCATAATTTCGTTTCATTTCATTATAGTGGAAGTCGTATATCAGTAGCTTCGAAAGGTCCAGAATTGCGAAGCCGGCGTAGGTGGGCCTGTTCAAAAATAATTTAATTTTCTTCAGATTGACACCGACTAAATCTTCGTTGAAAATTTTGAATGCCTGAATAGAGGGTTTGGCGACCATCCTCTGAAGTCTCCATTTCGAGTTAACGAGCTCTATCCGGGTTCGTTTCCTAAGATTTTCCATCGTTTTCCCGAACACCGAGTTGTTCATCAGTTTAAAAAAGTCCTTCTCGAAGTCATTCCTAGCGGCCTTACGTTTGTCCGTGTTGAACGCGATGTACGGCTGCAGCCATGTAGACTGCGCGAACTCTATCCTGCGATGGATACGAGTCAAACGCATCCCCTGTTGCAGGTAGAACTTCAAATCGCGGTAGTGTATCACATAGTTCGATTTGTCGCGAAGGTTCGGAACGAGTTTTTCCGTGGGTTTGCCTTTAATCTCTAGCTCTTCCTTCAATCCGATTGAATGAGGCGAGAGCATGTCATCAGTCACCGTCATTCGTTCGGGACAGAGAGGATAGTCGCTATGCGTCTCGTGGAGTGACGAGGGATATTGTAAGTCGACTTCGAAAATATAACCCGTTTCGGCATCATCTTCAATTTTCGCTATTTCCGTCGCGTCCAGGGACTGGATCTGTTCGTCGGTCATCCACGCAAAGCCCCGTAGGGGTAAAGGTTGCGACATAGCCCACCCGTATAGGTTATTAGCATCCAGATAAGTAATGTACTTAGTGGGAGAGTTGACATTATAATCGACCATGTCCGGGTTGTTCGCCTTACTATACTTATTGGAGATCATTGAAATACCTCCGCGGATACCCCGTTCTATCATTAGGTGCATATCTATGTCGTCTAGCAATTGCAAACGTACACCGGTCATTTTCAACATGGCGTCCCATGACAGACCGGGTGAGGTATAATAGTGAGCCGGGTCGAGATGATAGTAGTTCATGCAAATATCGCGAAAATTTTCGAATACATCGGCTAGTAGCAAGACATCGGATTTCAGGTAGAGGTCGTGGTATTGCCCTAGAGTTTGAATTCCAAACTCCGACCATACCGACTGCGCGTGGGCATAGTCTTGGTCGGAAATAGGCTCTTCGCGGAGATCGTTGTAAAATGCTTCTTTGGGAGGGAGTTGGCGTTCCGAAAATTTACTTTCGGCGGACATATAGCCGTAGGGGTAGACTCCCTTTCTCAACATTTTACGCTGATGGCTAGGGTTCGGGAAATGTTGGCCGAGCTGGTGAAATTTTCCAGCGCCTTCCTTAGACATGTTTTCGACTAGAGTTTCGAGGGAGGCATTGAGAAACTGTAGGGAATCGAGGAACCTTAAATTACCCAGAGAGAAGGAGATGTATTTCTGCATATTATTCGGGATGCACGTTATTTTCAAACCTTTGAATTTTCCCATGACGCTGCAGATGAGATGGCCGTCATAGCCCTTAGTGTTATGCAAAACGACGGGTATAAAAAACTGGCGTTTTTCTCGCTTGGTAGACCTCCTGAACCTATACTGTAAGTTGCAGTGATTGTGAGCGGGACCCCTGTATTTCCCCGTCAAGTGACAATGGTCGCGTACCCTGTCGGTGCCTAGTTCTTTGTCGCAGATATGACAATGCGTCGCCGCTTTAAAGGAGTTTTCCTCCTCCCGGGTTATCTGCATAGGTTTGATACACTCTAATATATCGCAGATTCGTTTATCTTCTTCTACGAGTTTTTCCAGAAAAGTTTCTACGACATCGGGACCCCTATATACCACAGCGGGCTTACTGTGTTCGGGCATTGTACTCACTACGGTATAACAAAACCCTGACGGTTCGTGACGCTCGTATTTGGTGGTAGCCCCGGATTCGGAGTGAATTTTACGCGTAAAACACTCGAAATCGGCGTAAATGACGAAAGGAACGCGTAACTGTTTCTTTATATTTTTGAATTCCAACCACTGCTCTTCGGGGGTTTCCGGGAGTCTGATTCGCTGCGGCCCGTGTCGAGAACAGTGAGGAATGTGTTCGTTTAGCAACTGTCGAGTAGAAAACCCGTGCAAACAATAATTGCAGTAGAATTGAGCACAACGATGTTTTGTACGATCCCCCAACAATCGGCTCATGTTCTTGATCAAGCAGAAATGTCCCTTCTCATCTTTAGAGATGAGTAAAAGATCGACGTGTCTGTCGGACTTTTGTTCGCTTATATGCAGGGGGGAAACCCCTTCGTCGTAACCGAACACGCTCACGGAAATATCGTTACGCGCTTCGAACTTCGATATTTGAGATAAAGGGATAGGAAAATCGATTCCGTCGATGTTTAACTCGTTCAAGTACGGTTTATAACGTTGAATGCGATTCGGATCACGCTTCGTGGGGTGTAAGGCCGCTAGAATTGACCAGAGAAAGCAAAACTGATCTGTGTTCTGCGGGTTGACAATGGCCTTCTTTTTACTCAGATGATGCGGTATGGGGATATAGCTACTGCCTTGAAAGGGCACATATTTAGCGATGTGAACCTGAAGAATAATTTCGTCCAAGACCCAGCCGCTCCCCTCTCGCTGATACTCCTGGAAGCTAGAATGTATTTTTTGGAAGGCCTCGGCGAGCTGCTGTTCGAGCTGAGATAGGTTTGTGCTAATGAAATTGAGACTTCTGAACAGGGGTTCGGAGTAAATGGCCTCACCCTCGCCGTTCGTTCGAGCGAGGCGGAGTTGTAGGGAGACGTACCACTTGATCCCGCGTTGCTCGTTTAACGTTGCCGTCAACAGTTGACGAACTGCGTTTTCGTTGCTATTAAAAAAATGAAGAATGTCTGAACTGGTCGTTCTTGTAGGTGGAATAGTGTGGGTGTGCAGAGTTCCGTTCAACGCAGATGACGTCGATGATTTCGCTCCACCCGACTGTTTACCGTGGCAGCTGTTGCAATGTTGTGGATGAGTAGTGTAAAATCGCTCGGGTAGTGGCCGATGGCAGGCAGAACACTCACGACCTCGGCTGGAACACTCCTCGCAGAACTGTTTTCCGGGTAACATGCACTTAAATCTCCCGCACCAGTTGCATTTGGCCAGTCGAGCGGGTTGACCTGAAGATATAATGAAATATATATTTTCAACCGTGGTGTAATTGTCCGGTTAATTCGCCCTTAAACTCAGATTGAATACAGTGATGAACTGTCGAGTCGCTTAGGCGGGTAGATCATGGGATTTTGCTCAGGTATATTGGCCGTGTGGTCATGTCATCCAAGTTGCCGCATAAACAGATACAATAAAAGCGTACATGAGATACAACACATATCACGAATTGTTAAAATAGGTTAACCAGAAGACTATACTGTGAAGCCATGTGACTGTCAGTATATCGGCATCTTTTCCCACTTCCCTTATATGTGCTGTAATATTGCCATAAACTTAAAGAGTCGACCTTCATATTAGTTTCTCTTCTATTTCGACAGAGATACAATGAAGTAATTTACCCGTAGTTTGTCCTGGATGAAGTTCTGAACCATCGGACGACGAACACGATGCCACCGGAAGTTGATCTGTTCAAAATAAATATATAGCTTAGAATGGTGAAACATATCATTGATGATCAACATTTAGTAAGTGGGGTAATATAGTTGGTTATAACGTTACCGGAATGATTCCTTTAAATGGTGAATATTTCACTTACCGTTTTTCCTCGAATATTTCACCCCGTCATTCTCGGTCTTTTCCTCGAGTGGATACGCTGGTGTTCTTTTAGTTTATCCAGACGGGCGAAAGTTTTATCGCACAGAGTACATAGCAGAGAATGACCGCGGTGTATCCTTAGTTTATGTTGTAACATACATCTCCTATTAGTGAAGGTTTTGGAGCACAGATCGCACTGGATTCTTGTATTGGGAACGAGACGAGTAAAGGAATCCAGACGTGAATAATCCATGTTGTTCGCTGAAATAATGAGATGATAATGACGTATGACTCTCAATCCACCGTATAAATATATATTAAATATTATGGCATAAATAACCGACATTCTTCATTCTATATATGAGATGATAATGAAAGGTGACGTAATCAGCGCGGTCTATAGAAGTCATATCGAGATAAGTAAGTACACGGAGCGTATTTCGACGCCTGATAGCGGCGAAAGTTACCGAGATTCGATGAATTTGTATAGGAGCTTTAAGGTAGACCCCTACACGAGGAATACAACGCCGCAAACCGTGAGCCCGTATGCCGCTTAGTTCTCGAGAAATCGCCCAATCACGTGACATTCATTATCGTCTAATTGCGGCGAAAGTTATCGTCCGACGATAAAATTTTGTAGGACCTTTATCGTAGACCTATACGAGAGGAAAACAGCGCCGTAAGCCGCGAGTCTCTATCATTCTTAGTTCTCGAGATATAGCAATCGGTAATTTATAGAAAATTCGACGAAAATCGGCAAAAAAAAAAAAAAAAAAAAAAAATCGAAAAATTGTTTTGGTCGAAAACAAAATTTCTAGGCTTTAGGCGTATAATTACGGATTCTGTCTATGTATCGAGTATATCTTAATGAACTTTGAGGGGAAGCATAGTCGTCTCAGCTCAGTGAACCGACCAGTCGTGCGTGACGAAGTATATATTAAACATCGTCGGTTGCCCTCTGGCTACAACCACTCGTGCGTGACGAAGTGTATCCTCGTAAAACTCATTATATCTGATATATCTAGTCGTAATTCGCTTGACTGCTTAGGTCGCATTGAGAATGGTGTCATACACGTCCTGATCATGATTAAAGCATGGTTGGACTTGCATATATATAGTCCGCTTGATAAGTCCGGTACGGAGAACTAGTATAATACCACCTAGTTGGCTGACCTGTTTCGCATCAGTGTGCTCGGTTGATTGAACTGGGTCACGGTTTATGCATCTCTGTATAATAAAGACTGATGTATGCGCAGTTGTACCGAGACATTGCCGTTTGCGGACCTATCTAAATATATGATCATATTGTGAAATAACTTAGCAATTATCCTATATAGAGAGGAGAGTGTTACTCGACGTGGACGTTACCTCAGTCTTCAAAGACTCCTGCATACTGCTGGTATTGATCATTTGTCATCCGGATGTAATATCACAAAATGGATAGGTTGGTGGTATATATGCCGAGATTACTGGAAGTAAAAATGTCTTACCTTGTGGTTCACCTTCGTCTAGTTGTGGCTTCGGTCAATGTGCTTACAGCGGGTGAGTATGTGTTTACCGTTACAATCACCAGTAGTTGCATATCCCGTAATGAACCCCGACCCTCAAAATGGTTCCTTTATACACTAGCTCCGAGGAAATCACGTGTACCCCGCGTGAAAGAAATTTTCCACGATGTCATCGCCTAAAACATATGGAATTATGCATCACGTCACAGTTGCATGGACCAATCGGTGATTACATCCTCGGGCTGTCCGCGTTTCCTAAATAGCCGAGTCAACAAAATCTTGAATTAACCACTGTCTTTCATTAGTTGCGCATCATCGCGCAAAATAGTCACGCTCCATCGCTAACTATAGGCACAGGCCCGCTGGACGGATATAGAACACCGCAAACACGCTATAGTCACGGTTCGGCGAACACCGCACCTCTAGGTTATAAGTAGAGCTCTATAAATAGACGATGAACACCGCACCAAAAAAACCCAGCGCCTCGGGCTATTTCCGCTCCGTATATAGTCGACACCGCTTTCATTAGTCATGGTCCGCTGAACAGATATGGAACGCCGCCTGCTTTCATTAGTCACGCTCCCCCGATCTACTTCATCGGCTTCCCGGCTTCCCTGTTTCAGAATTGTCCTTATATGTATATATATTTTTTCTAACTATAGACTACGAGTATATTCTTAGTTTGATTGATTACCAGATGTGTAAGATGAGACGTCCAGTGGTGCGGAACGTAATCACCGTGTTCTATACGCAAACTTCCCGAATTAACCGCGGGATTTCATTAGTCACGCACCGTCGCTAATTATAGACACGGACCGGTGAACGGATATAGAACGAATTATTTTTCATTAGCATCCCCTCGAGCTATCGATGCGGTCCGCTGAACAGACCTACAACCTCGCAACACGTCGACCCTCGGCTTCCCCGCTCCCGTTTTTAATTGCTTTTAATTTGTTTTTTGTCCCAGAACTGTCCTCGTATATTGACCTACTTTTTTAAATTGTTTTTTAATTTGTTTTTGTTAAATTATACGGCCCGCTGAGCGGACATGAAACACCGCAAACACCTCGGGCTATTGTCGCGGTCCGCTGAACAGACATTGACCTACAACCCCCTTGGACTATGTTCGTGACACTATCGATAGACGAACACGGCTCGACTTCGACCTATTCATGATGCCACCTCGACCTAATTATGACGTCACCTCGGCTGCCCCGGCTGCCCTGCGTTAGAACCCCCCTATTACATTCTACTCCTACCTCCTCAAGTATCTGATACATGGGGAGTTTTTTAATCCCGATTCATTGCCTTTTAGAATAGCATAAACGTGTTATTTTAACAATGAGGGGCAAGAACTTGGGCAAAATTTAACAACATGTGATCAACTTTGTTTATCCCTACCAATAAGTGCACAACTGATAGAGTAGAATATTTTTGCAGGAAAAGTTTTAGGAATACATGTCAACTGAGAACAATGCTCAGCGCAGATCAATGTTAAACTGATTCTTTATGAGCAATTAAATGTTTCCAGTTTTGTACAAATGTCGCCGAATCGCTGGCCCTAGTCAACCTTGCTGCCCCATAAAAAAACTTTGAGGCATGTCATCGGTCACTGCCTTTTCTGATGTAAACATCTGAGAAGGGCTATCAATGTTATGCATTGCATCATGGGTTGTTTTGGAGCAGCAAGTTTTACTTTGGCCAAATATATACTTGTATATGAATAAATATCTGCAATAAATGTTTCTCTCGTGGATGGATGGATGGATGGATGGATGTACTTGGGCACTCCATCGCACCGCGATGGGCACAGGTCGTGCGAACACGCCGTGCAACCCGTATGATATATAAATGTCTTGTATTTCATCATATATGTTCTAAACTACGGAGCCGTGGAGGGGACATAGTTAATATTTTTTTAATTTCCCCCGAGATAATATCCCCCGAGATAATAACTAGGGGAAAATTCACCATTGGTCAATTATCTCGGGGGAAAATAATTTGCCCCGAGATAATTATCTAGGGGTAAATTCGCCATTGGTCAATTATCTCGGGGTAAATTATCTCGGGGAAAATTAATTTTCCCCGAGATAATTATCTAGGGGGAAATTCGCGATTGGTCAGTTATCTCGGGTGAAATTATCTCGGGGTAAATTATTTCCCCCCGAGATGATTGACCAATGGCGAATTTCCCCCTAGATAATTATCTCGGGGGATATTATCTCGGGGAAAATTAATTTCCCCCGAGATAATTGACCAATCGCGAATTTCCCCCCAGATAATTTTGACCAATGGCGAATTTTCCCCTAGTTATTATCTCGGGGGAAATTAAAAAAATATTGACTATGTCCCCTCCACGGCTCCGTACTAATCATACTTAGCTAAGCAAAAAAAATCGACTTTGCTGACACGTGTTGACCACCCCTGGTGAAAATGTGAGGGTCAAGTGAGAAATGGACTCGAATGATCTTCAGAATCGACCATCGGGGAATGTTGACATTGATGGATAAGGAATGATCCCCAAAAGTGAAAGGCCGCTCGCCGTGTTAACCTCTACAAATTTACAGTGTCCTAATTCTATCACCCTGCACTCGGCCACTGTCGCCTTACAGTCTCTCATATTTCCAACTGTGACAACACACAAAGCAATATAAATCAAGAGTCGAAGAGAAAATGAACACTGGACATAGTGAAATACGGCTGGACATTTGTACAATTGTATGTCTTCTGTTTGAACAATATGTTCATCAAAACGAAGGGGATAGAGAGGGCACGGGAGAAAAAAAAAGACAGAGAAATCAAATTGAATTATACAGGTTAAATGTCGTACATATTAGAACTAATTGTCCCTTGTCTCTGTATTTCATACGGTGTAGACATTAAATCTATAAATGTCTCAGTTGACATGGTAAAGACACGTGTCCAACTGGCCGTAAAACCACGCCTCTTTCTGCACACATCAGGTATATTGTTTCAGGTATAAAAAACGGATGACTGTCCGGGACACTGATGTAGGCCTATACATGGAGCGGAGATTTTCAAGGACAAAACTTGTGCGCGACGGAAACTGCCCACATATATACTCTCTAAAATAAACTGGATGAAAATTTCACTCAAGTAAAGAGTGGAAATTCACTCAAGAATGAGTGAAATTCACTCATATCTCATTCAAGTTTGAGTTGATAATACACTCAACTCACTCAAGTTGAGTGAAGGTGATTCAACTCAAGTTAAATTCACTCAACTTAAGTGGAATTCAATCGACTGAAGTGGAACTTTTCACTCAAGTGCTTGATTTCCACTCTTAAATGAGTGAAATTTCACTCAATTCTTTTAGAGAGTAGCCTACAACATCTAAACGAGTTCAGAGTTCTCTTTTTGATCGACACACGTTATCAAACATATGTAAGATTATACCAGAACTCAAACAAAGTTGACAGATAACTAATTCGGTTCTGGCCAGTGGCCTATCTTTTTTGGTCATGTTTGTGCACTTTACAACCCTACATGTGAAATTCTAACAAATCTCTCTCACTACGAATTGAACAGTTGTAGCATTAACTGGTTGTTCACATGAGTTCGATTCATAACGTTCGAATTGGTGGAAATTTATGATGAATAATTATGGAAATAAATGAACGAGAGGAAGAGTTATTTGCCTTGTAACATCCAAGACAGAATTACGTCCTCTAAATAATGAATTCCGGTATCTCTCGTCGTCTGTAAGTATTGAAACATGAATCGAAAATCACCCAGAATTGGTCACCCCATGGTCTCGATCAAGACCTATTTCTCCCTGATAAAACATTATCAAGCACGCTCTGGCAAATTCCAGGCTATCAATATGGGGTCCACATCTCAAAACAATCTATTCTAAATCACTTATCTTTAATTTTCTGGCTGGCTGTTCTTGCAAATATATACGGAAGCATAGATAGGACATGGGTGCAAATTATTTTTCCGTCCACAAAATTATCTCCGACCCCGTGCTACATCTTCGACCCGGAGATAATTATCTTCGACCCGCAGATACATCTCCGACCCGGAGATAATTATCTCCGACCCCGAGATACATCTCCGACCCGGAGAAATTTATCTCCGACCCGGAGAAAATTAACTCCGACCCCGAGATACATCTCCGACCCGCAGAAACTTATCTCCGACCCCGAGATACATCTCCGACCCGGAGAAAATTATCTCCTACCCCGAGATACATCTCCGACCCAGAGATACATCTCCGACCCGGAGATAATTATCTCCGGCCCGGAGATACATCTCCGACCCGGAGATAATTATCTTTGACCCGCAGATACATCTCCGACCCCGAGATACATCTCCGACACTGAGATAATTATCTCCGACCCGGAGATACATCTCCGACCCCGAGATACATCTCCGACCCGGAGATAATTATCTCCGACCCCGAGATACATCTCCGACCCGGAGATAATTATCTCCGACCCCGAGATACATCTCCGACCCCGAGATACATCTCCGACCCGGAGATAATTATCTCCGACCCCGAGATACATCTCCGACCCCGAGATAATTATCTCCGACCCGGAGATACATCTCCGACCCCGAGATACATCTCCGACCCGGAGATAATTATCTCCGACCCCGAGATACATCTCCGACCCGGAGATAATTGACCAATGGTGATGCAGCAATCGTTACCGCCATTTTTATATGTGTGAGGTATGGAAACATTCGGAACTCCCGAGCGGAAATCTACGAAGGGGACTGATTCTACGCTCGGGGGACGACAACATGAATTTCCTATGAATCTCCAGATGTGACGCGCCGAAACGGTTTAATACGCATGGCTCCGAAGCCCAATCACTCTCGCGGAAGCCTTAATCCCCGACCAGGAAATATTTCCCTGCGAGTCTCTGATTTACGTCAGATATTCTAAAAACTGTTTATTCTTTTCATTCGAAGCACGTTTCAATAGAAAACCATCAGTTTAAATGGTACACACGCCACGTATTGGCAAGATATAATTCCCGTGACGTCACCGACAGTTCCCTGACAGACCGAAACACACGTGACCACGCTCTAGTCCAATATGGCGTCAATGGCCTTCGAGGGACATCTCAAACCGGAGATCACCGAGAAGTTGCGAATGGTATGGAAAGTCACGTACGCTGGGTTATAACAAGTCTTCAATTCTTAAAATAACAAACTAGTGGGTAACAAATCTTATGTGTGAATGATTTCATAACAAGTTTTTGTTCGAACATGTACTGTATGTTGTCTTGAACGTTAGTAGTATACAAAGGGATAAGTCCCTTCCGTGACCTTTGACCTCTGAGGTCAATGAGGTTCAAATTTGCTTCCTATATAATTTGTATTACGGAAGTGATGCATCATGAAATAGAGTGCACTCAGAGGTCAAATAGGCTCAATATGCGCTTTATATGCGCAGGTGTTTTCTGCGCAAGTGTGACGTCATGTATGACATCGGGCGTGACTCGACATTTTTAGACTTGTTCTTCATCATGGGAACTTGTGCGCAGGTGATGACGTCACTTCCGGTGTGCGTTAATCAGGCGTGATTGGATCATGTTTAGACTTGTACTGGCACATTCCTTATGGGTTTATTTCCATTCATCCGGGTCTTTGTTTACAGCCGGGACTGTCTTCGCGTGACTCCAGTGGATGATGTTTAGACCTGTACTTACTCATCCCTCATCGGATTTTTTTGCATTCATCTGGGTCCTTGTCTACACCCGGGTTTTCCCAGTGGTTTATTTCCATCCTGGTACTCATCTACCATTTGCGTCCTTCTATCTGGGTTTTTCCCTGTTGTACAACATTTGGTTTACCATCCGGGTCCTTATAAAATGAGGATTTGTCCCCGAAAATATAAAAAGCGGAACACGGACTTTACCCGTACAATAGGTAAAACCACTATCAACCATATCCAAAAGGGGTAATATCGGTCACCCCGGATTATCGGGGCCTGTCTATGAAGTCATGAGTAGGTGTATGTAAAATGAAGATTTGTCCCCGAAAATATAAAAAAGCGGAACACGGACTTTACCTCTACAATAGGGGAACATTCCCTATCAACCATGTCCAAAAGGGCTAATATCGTTCCCCCGGGTTCATCGGGGCCTGCCTATCAAGTCATGGATGGGTGCCTGTAAAAGTTTCTCCAGAAAAAAATATAAAAATCGGAACACGGACAATACAATAGGGGTCCATGATTGAATGATATGAATGCATGTACTGACCTGTATCCGGGTACTTCCCATCGGGGGTTTTCCATCTTTACATCCGGGTCCTTATCTGGTGGCTGATCTATATCCAGTCCTACTATCGGGTTACATCATTTCTTACATCCGGGTCTTCGGTGTGGGTGAATGACAGGAATGAATGTACTGACCTGTATCCGGGTACGGTGTTTTTCCATGGACTGGGCACTTTACATCCGGGTCCTTCTATCGGGATTGGATCATGTTTAGACTTGTACTGGCACATTCCTTATGGGTTTATTTCCATTCATCCGGGTCTTTGTTTACATCCGGGACTGTCTTCGCGTGACTCCAGTGGATGATGTTTAGACCTGTACTGACTCATCCCTCATCGGATTTTTTTGCATTCATCTGGGTCCTTGTCTACACCCGGGTTTTCCCAGTGGTTTATTTCCATCCGGGTACTCATCTACCATTTGCGTCCTTCTATCTGGGGTTTTCCCTGTTGTACAACCTTTGGTTTACCATCCGGGTCCTTATAAAATGAGGATTTGTCCCCGAAAATATAAAAAGCGGAACACGGACTTTACCCCTACAATAGGTAAAACCACTATCAACCATATCCAAAAGGGGTAATATCGGTCACCCCGGATTATCGGGGCCTGTCTATCAAGTCATGAGTAGGTGTATGTAAAATGAAGATTTGTTCCCGAAAATATAAAAAAGCGGAACACGGACTTTACCTCTACAATAGGGGAACATTCCCTATCAGCCATGTCCAAAAGGGCTAATAGCGTTCCACCGGGTTTATCGGGGCCTGCTTATCAAGTCATGGGTGGGTGCATGTAAAAGTTTCTCCAGAAAAAATATAAAAATCGGAACACGGACAATACAATAGGGGTCCATGATTGAATGATATGAATGCATGTACTGACCTGTATCCGGGTACTTCCCATCGGGGGTTTTCCATCTTTACATCCGGGTCCTTATCTGGTGGCTGACCTATATCCGGTCCTACTATCGGGTTACATCATTTCTTACATCCGGGTCTTCGGTGTGGGTGAATGACAGGAATGCATATACTGACCTGTATCCGGGTACGGTGTTTTTCCATGGACTGGGCACTGTACATCCGGGTCCTTCTATGGGGGTGACCTTGTTTTACAGCCGGGGACTTGTTCATCCGGGTTGTCACAGCCGGCGACAGAGACAGGGTGGGAGAGTGAGTGTATGTGAAATTCGGATTTGTCCCGAAAATATAAAAAGCAGAACACGAACTTTACCCCTAAAATAGGGGAAACCCCTATCAACCAGGTCTAGAGGGTCATATATACACCGGAGAGAGAACAACAACAACAACAAGTGTTCATATAGTTTATTTTCCCCTCCCGTACATCATACCCACGCTGGAAGAGCCGCGTTGGGTATGTTTACAATCCAAGTAGGCTCTTGTCCAACCAGAAGCCGTCCTTTTCAGAAAGTCCGTATGTTCTGATCCTGGCCGGATTATGTTCTAATCCTGGCCGGACAGACCAGGATATTGTCCAGGCAGCATGTCCTGAAACAAGGTCACCCCGATAGAAGGACCCGGATGTAAAGTGCCCAGTCCATGGAAAAGCACCGTACCCGGATACAGGTCAGTACATGCATTCCTGTCATTCACCCACGCCGGATGTAAGAAATGATGTAACCCGAAGGTAGGACTGGATATAGGTCAGCCACCAGATAAGGACCCGGATGTAAAGATGGAAAACCCCCGATGGGAAGTACCCGGATACAGGTCAGTACATGCATTCATATCATTCAATCATGGACCCCTATTGTATTGTCCGTGTTCCGATTTTTATATTTTTTTCTGGAGAAACTTTTACATGCACCCACCCATGACTTGATAGGCAGGCCCCGATAATCCCGGGTGACCGATATTACCCGTTTTGGATATGGTTGATAGGGGTTTTCCCTATTGTAGGAATAAAGTCCGTGTTCCGCTTTTTATATTTTCGAGAACAAATCATCATTTTATACGGACCCGGATGGTAAACCAAAGGTTGTACAACAGGAAAAAACCCAGATAGAAGGACGCAAATGGTAGATGAGTACCCGGATGGAAATAAACCACTGGAAAACCCCGGGTGTAGACAAGGACCCAAATGAATGCAAAAAAATCCGATGAGGGGTGAGTCAGTACAGGTCTAAACATCATCCACTGGAGTCACGCGAAGACAGTCCCGGATGTAAACAAAGACCCGGATGAATGGAAATAAACCCATAAGGAATGTGCCAGTACAAATCTAAACATGATCCGATCACGCCCGATTCACGCACACCGGAAGTGACGTCATCACCTGGGCACAAGTTCCCATGATGAAGAACAAGACCAAATGAATGCAAAAAAATCCGATGAGGGGTGAGTCAGTACAGGTCTAAACATCATCCACTGGAGTCACGCGAAGACAGTCCCGGATGTAAACAAAGACCCGGATGAATGGAAATAAACCCATAAGGAATGTGCCAGTACAAATCTAAACATGATCCGATCACGCCCGATTCACGCACACTGGAAGTGATGTCATACATGACGTCACACTTGCGCAGAAAACACATGGGCATATAAAGCGCATATTGAGCCTATTTGACCTCTGAGTGCACTCTATTCCATGATGCATCACTTCCGTAATACAAATTATATAGGAAGCAAATGGAACCTTATTGACCTCAGAGGTCAAAGGTCACGGAAGGGACATACGCCCTTTGTATACTACTAACGTTCAAGACAACATACACTACATGTTCGAACAAAAACTTGTTATGAAATCATTCACACATAAGATTTGTTACCCGCTGGTTTGTTATTTTAAGAAATTGAAGACTTGTTATAACCCAGCGTACGTGACTTTCCATACCCCACACATATAAAAATGGCGGTAACGATTGCTGCATCGCCATTGATCAATTATGTCCGGGTCGGAGATGTATCTCCGGGCCGGAGATAATTATCTCCGGGTCGGAGATGTATCTCGGGGTCGGAGATAATTATCTCCGGGTCGGAGATGTATCTCGGGGTCGGAGATAATTATCTCCGGGTCGGAGATGTATCTCGGTGTCGGAGATAATTATCTCCGGGTCGGAGATGTATCTCGGGGTCGGAGATAATTATCTCCGGGTCGGAGATGTATCTCCGGGTCGGAGATAATTATCTCTAGGTCGGAGATGTATCTCCGGGTCGGAGATAATTTCGTGGACGGAAAAATAATTTTCACCCATGTCCTATCTATGCTTCCGTAGGAACGCGACTTGGCTGGGTGGTGCTTAATTGGTTCGCCGTGATACAGCTGAAATATTGTTGAAGGCGATGTTAAATTCTATTCACTCACTCAACCGGCTGACTAAAAAAAAGTTCTAAAGTAGTTGCTCGATAAAAATAATCTCTTACAATCATGAGAGCCCAGTAGTATATGAAACCCCGGTCACATTGTGCCGGGGAAGATAACTCTTGGGGAGGTCACGGGGAGTTCCGACAGGGGGCGCATTTCTTGAAGATTTGTGAAGGTCACGTGGAGGTCAAGTGCACTACCTTTGACCTCGAATTTCTTCACGGTGATGCGGTCTGGCGGTGATGCGGTCGTGGGAAAAAGCCTCCGCAGACAGAAAGTAGTCCCAAATACGCGGGCTTTCGTGAGAATCATCGGCAATCTTCAGGGGCGAGAGGGGCCCCTGGAGGACCGATTGGGTCGAGTGAGGTGTCAAAGTAAAGCGCTCCTCCAGGGCTATCTAGCCATGGGAGGTTACATGTAAATGGAGGATTGTCCCGAAAATATAAAAAGCGGAACACGGACTTTACCGCTACAATAGGGGAACCCCCCTATCAACCATATCCAAAAGGGTTAATATCGGTCCCCGGGCTTATCGGGGCCTGCCTATCAAGTCATGGGTGAGTGCATGTAAATTGAGGATTTGTCCCCGAAAATATAAAAAGCGGAACACGGACTTCACTTCTACAATAGGGGAAAACTATCAACCATATCCGAAAGGACTAATATCGGTCCCCGGGCTTATCGGGGCCTGCCTATCAAGTCATGAGTGGGTGTATGTAAAAGTTTCTCCAGAAAATATATATGAAAAACGGAACACGGACTTTACCTCTACAATAGGGGTCTGATTCGCACATTTGCATCTATACGGGAAAATGCCTGTATGGGGTATGGGGGTGGTCATTTTTTTATTTTTTTAATTTATTTTACTATGGGTTGTTTGGTCTTGTTTTTCACGTCTCGCCACGAAAAACACGATGGGACGGGTTCCGGAGCTAAGCGGTGAAGTTTTTCGAAAAGTTCACGAAGGTCTGGATAGGCCCATAGGCACATACTGGCTCAGTGGATAGGTCCAAACTGAGCAATTCACACATGTTCATTGCGGTATGGGTTCTTTGGTCTTGTTTTTCTCGTCTCGAGCTGTAGAATGCGATGGGAGGGGTCTCGAAGTTAAGCGGTGAAATTTTTCGAAAAGTTCACGGAGGTCTGGATAGGCCCATAGGCCCATACTGGCTCAGTGGATAGGTCCATACTGGGCAATTATCCCATGTTCATTGCGGTATGGGTTGTTTGGCCTTGTTTTTCATGTCTCACCACGTAGAACACGATGGGAGGAGTCTCGAAGTTAAGCGGTGAAATTTTTCAAAAAGTTCACGGAGGTCTGGATAGGCCCATAGGCCTACTGGCTCAGTGGATAGGTCCATACTGGGTGGACGTTTTGGGGTCTAGGTGAGCCCCTAGTGGTCCGATGGTGTCTTATGAGGTCTTATTTTGAAGCTCTCGTGGAGGAGCATCCGACTGGACTAACGTATCGTCCGTTTTCAATAATCTGCGCATGCGCAGTCTGGCCGTAGTATAGAAAGCGGGCATTTTGTGGGTGCGTGGGGGGGGGGTGTTTGGGGTAGAGATGGCCCATCCGTGGTCCGAATGGGTCGTGGGAGGCGTCATCTTGTAGCCGTCGGGGTGTAGACTACGACTTGAGGGACGTCCACGTCATCTGTGACGTCATCTGTAGGAGTAGCAGCGAAAGCGGGCATTTTGGGGGTGTAGAGGAAGGTGTTTGGGGTAGAGACGGACCATCCGTGGTCCGAATGCGTCGTGTGAGGTGTCACCTTGTAGCCCTCATGGTGCAGACCACGACTTGAGGAACGTCCATGCCATCTGTGACGTCATTGGTGACGTCACCAGTAGGAGTAGTAGCCAAAGTGGTCAGTTTGGGGGTGTGAAGGAAGGTGTTTTGGGGTAGAAATGGACCATCCTTGGTCCGAATGCGTCGTGTGAAGAGGCATCGTGTAGCAACGCCCGTCAAAGCAAAGCTCAACGCTTCAACGCCCTGGTGAATTAGCCTAAAAGCTCTGATTTTCATGGAATTGACACTAATTCATCGAAATGCGGTGATGCCCGTCGTTACGCCTTAACGCCCTAGAATAACGCCTTGACACCACCTTGACACCATGATATAGACAGATGAGAGAAAAACAACAACAATAAAGATGACAGAAGAGAGAACAACAACAAGTTTTTGTCATATAGTTTATTCTCCTCAATGTTACATCATACCCACGCTGGGAGAGCCGCGTTGGGTATGTTTACAATTCAAGAAGACTCTTGTCCAATCATTTGGCGCTGTGTCTGTCATATTCGTTCTTGCCCGTTAGATGTATTCTCGGCTGCTCTTGTCCAATCAGAAGCCGTCCTTTCAGAAAGTTTCATCTTTGCTTGGTGTGATCTGAGCATCGTCGGGCAGTTCAGGATATTGTTCGGGCAGCATGTCCTGAAACAGTTGTTTGCGCATTCTGATCGCATTTTCCAGGGCCTCGGTGGATGGTAGCCCCATATCCTCTTCCAATGACGCTAGGTCTTCATGATGGACCTGTGCGTGGGGTCACCTTTCATTTCAAGCGGCAGTAAGGTATGCTGTTCATAGATAGCCATGGCTGTTTTCCTGATGCAGGGGCGCATTTGTGTGTACGCCTGTTGTAAGTTATCCTATCCGGCGTCCTCGATCGCTAGAGAGTGAGTATTGATAGCTTCATGCACAATACGATCCCAGAAGGTAGGTTCTGCCTCACTTTCCTGGGATGTAGACTGACTATCTGAGGTCAAGCTCTCCGTATCAGTAGATAGACTCTCAGCAATCTCGGTTTCGGTATCAGTCGATACACTCTCAGCAGTCTCTGTATCAGCATCCGCCTAAACGGACTCCTCGGAGTCTTCAATCCCATGTATATTTTTCTCGTGCCGCATCATATCGCAATGTCTGGTGAACGTGCGTTCACACTCAGAGCGAGTATAAGCCATGGTGAAGGTTGAACGTCGATAGATTTAGGAATACACTTGCTTTTATAGACAGTAACGCCCGTCAACGCTTAGCTTAACGCTTCAACGCCCTGATGAATTAGCCCAAAAGCTCTGATTTTCATGGAATTGACACTAATTCATCGAAATGCGGTGACGCCCGTCGTTACGCCCGTTTCAACGCTTTAACGCCTTTTAATGATGCGTTCGAACAAATGTTTCTTTTGTGGTATTGCTCTGACATACGCCGCTTTCCAGTTCATGCTCGAGATTTTCAACATCGACCCCGTTCTTTCGATTTTCATATGGACCGGGTCCATGTCCAGCAATTTTATATGGGTCAGGAAGTCGGCATACTGCTGACGTAAATCCCGTCGTAGGCTGGGTGCCAATGTGTTATGGGCTAAAATTGCGGCTTCCTCTTTCGAATACCCTTTGCATTCGACCGTAACACAGGCACCTCAACCACCTCGCTGGGGGTCTAATAATGCCCCAGCCACCAGTCAGATTTTTGGACTGGATTCGGGGCCTTCGCGTACATTGCCGGAAGTTACATCATATATAGTAAAATAGATGTTTGCCGAACATTTTGATTACTTTTCAAGTCTGCATAATACCTCTGTTGACCTGGCGTTCAAAAGAATTATCTGGAGGTTATTTTTACCTGATTATCTGGACAGAGTATATGAAAAGTAGTTCGCTCATGTGCAACACTAAAGGAGTTGTTCGGCCGGATTCAAACTGAACCATGCGTTGGTTGGTTTCCCCTATACGTCATAGCAACGTAGTGAAGGTCAACTTCCGCTATTGGTGGCAGGGATGGTAATGGAGCCTGCGAAATGGAGCATGCGCTGTGGGGAGGTTGCCCAACGTCGTGATATGACTGAAATATAGTTGGAAGCGACGTTAAATCATATTCCCTCACTCACTCACTCCCCAAATCGGTTATGGACTGAGATCCAGCCTGGACAAATAAATATACCCATTCACTTAGGATTGAGAAACAACGGACCATAACCCGTGAAAATATAACCGAAAGCAGAGAAACTTCACGCTGCACAACTATGGGGCATTGACCACATATTGTGATGTTTGGTGCCGATAGCAGGTTCTTGGAACTCAGGAATAAACCAGGAAACTCCAGTATCAATAGAATACTTTCACAAGCCTTTATTCCGGCTAGAACATAACAATCCATGCAGTCGTACATGCAGTCAGAGAACGGTACGTCTCGCACTAGCAAACGTCGGCGCACAACTGCCGAATACTATAACCTCACATAATGTGCTTAGGGGCGTGTCCTTCCGCGACACGAAATAGTCCATTACAAATATTGCTTTTATATTTAATCGTGAACAAACATGGTTATCACACATATCATGCAAATTTCATGCTTGTCCATACAATATTAACCGAAATCCAGCCCGGACAAGTCTCAATTCACAAAAATTAGAAGAGGAAGGGCCATAACTCTTGAAAATATATGCGAAACGCGGAGAAACTTCACGCTGCAAAACTACAGGGCACTGACCACATATCCAGCAAATTTCATGATTGGCCATACAATATTAACCGAGATCCAGCCCGGACAAGTCCCAATTCACAAAGATTTGAAAGGGCCATAACTCTTGGAAATATACGCGAAATGCGGAGAAATTTCACCCTGCACAACTACAGGGCACTGACCACATATCCCAAGTCTCAATTCACGGAAATTTCAGGAACAAAGGGCCATAACTCTTGAAAATATAAGCGAAACAGGGGGAAACTTAATCCTGCACAACTGTGGGGCACTGATCACATATCATGCAAATTTCATACTTGTCATTCAAGCATATATAGGACAGAAATAGAAATTCATATATCTGTAAAGGGGCATAACTCTGTAAAATATTGACCGAGGGGAGCCAATTTCGATAGGCGTCTGATTTAGCACTGGATAAGTAAGTGTTCAAAATTTGGTGGTTGTGTCTCAATCGGTTTTGCCTAAAATGCGGTAACGGACGGACGGACGGACGTACATGGCGACAATATCCCGAGGTCAAAATGGCCGAGGGGTAAAAAGCAAAAATATGGGATATACATCGAAACAAATTCCATAAACAAAGATACGCTTCACGTGTTCCTTTTGATCAGTGTATGAGTTCACAGACAAACTGAGCAGGTTTGGCGAATAACAATTTAAAACAGCGATGTATTCTTCAGTACTCATCAGCAGCCTCACTCTGCGTTGTCAGCAAATCTATTTTCGACACATTACAAGTTTGTATCTGTATATGCAATGATGTCACTGGGAACGCCCCTGGATACGGAATAAATATTCACTGGACGGAATAAATTTTGCAAAAATATTAATTTCCGCATATGGTTATAATAATGGCTCTGAGATTTTTCCATGGGTACCGTAGATAGTGTAAACTATATATTTTTACACTCCTGCTTTGGGGATTCATATAAATAAAAACTGATGATGGAAACCATACTTGTTTTTTTTTTCTAGTCAGGAGGGGAAAAAACACACAACCAACGTCGCTCACACCGGCTGGTGACGCCATGTTTGGAAAACCCCTTTCATTTGTCGCATTCCATGAGGTTATCTATATATTTTTACAATCCTTGATGCTTTGGTGATTTCGTATAAATAAAATAAAACAAAGATACGCTTCCACGTGTTCCTTGTGATCAGTGTATGAGTTCACAGACGAACTGAGCCGGTTTGGCGATTAACAATTTAAAGCAGCGATGTATTCTTCAGCACTCCTCGGGCACAGGGACGAGATTCTACTATATTGCCTAATCTCACCCTTCACCCTTCATATCTGAAGGGTGAGATGGGTATGTATATGCAATATAGTAGAATCTCGTCCCTGTGTCCTCGGGGGCCTCACTGCGTTGTCAGCAAATCTATTTTCGACACATCACAAGTTTATATCTGTACATACAATGATGTCACTGGGAACGCCCCTAGATTCGTCTACCTATAAATACCGTAGACAACCCAGTCAAGTCGGATTCAACGAGCAGCTTTCCCCCGTTCGTGTACAATTTGTACGGAGCGGTCACCCGACCAGTCTTCACCATGACGGACTGGAAGTGGGTGTTGTCACGAGATCAGCAATATTCACCCGTCAGGTCAATGCTTACTTCGTAGTCACCTGGAATGTTCGTATTCTAGGACCAACAACCTGGCCTTGGAGATCCTAGCCGGCAGCGGCCCCGCTATCACTGTTCACAGTGCCGGGGGTTCGGCTTGGTGACCCGGGGCCTCCCCTACCAGAGTTGTCGTTGTGCGGCCGTACTAACGTCCACAACACTCGCCTGGTGAAGGGAGGCCCCGTGGTAATGAACGACAGAGAAATGGGAGCATACAAACAGTCTGGTAGGGAGCAGGTTGGAATATGGTGGGTGGAATTTAATATCTTATGGCAAAGTTAATGTTGAGTAAATTTATAATCGCTATCATTTCCATCAAGTTTATCATATTTGTCCTCCATAACATCGTCGTTTGATATGTTACTACTGCAATTGAACTGGCCTCAAATAATCGGAATAGATACATCATTGTATGCATAGGGCCTAGAGAATATAGAACTATAGGCTATTTTGAAATTATGATTTCGGGGGGGGGGGGGGGGATGACCTTGCCTTACCTATAAAAATAATATAATATTAAAATAATTTCTTGGAGCAGAGGGGTTGTCCATTTCGGCTTGAAATTGCGTTAGTTGTACAATAACATCCAAAAGTTGAAGATTGATAAGGGGGTTAGGGGCGGGGCAGAGCTTAGTTTACCAAACAGGACAGTGGATCACACAAGTAGCCTATGTAATCCGTTGGAATAAACATGACATTTACGAGGCATTCCCATGGATGATAAGATAGGGGCAAATGTGAAATAATGGAAATAGAGTCTTGATCTCTAGGCAGCTGGCTGTGTTATTATAGTAGTGTAGTTTAAGGCTGCGTTAGGCTCCACTGGTGACAATGATGTAAGCATTTATCTGTCCGGGTGAACACTACTGAACTCGAGAGAACAACCACAACAACAAGAACGACGACAACACTGGTCGGCATGGAATGGGAGATGATACAATGAATACAGACAGAGAAAACTTGGTAACGAACAATTGATAAAGAATTAATACGGAAATAACCGAGAGGAAGCAAAATATATTTTAAATACCCTTTTATTAGGCATGCATGATAAAATAAACTTGTATGTGCACAAACTGTAATGTGTTGATTTTGTTTTGTTTCACTCAAAATATTGGTTTGAGTGAAGACAGCACCTTGACTGTTCTGTATGTGTATTTAAGGTAGGTGTGTCTACTTCATACAGGTCCATGTTATATTGTGTGTACTGGCCATGTATTGATGAGGACTTTCTGTTGTCACGAGTTTCCTGTATTGCATCATCTATATGTATCCCAAAAGATTACTTTGCTGGAACATGTCAACCTGGCCAGGGGAATAGAAATGCGAAGCTTGAATAGGGAAAGATGAATGGCTAGCTCATTTTCTATTTTCAATATATAAACTAGTACGAGATAGTACCTTAGTCAATTTTAGAAGAGATAAGTTTATATAACCATGGTATTAAACAGTGCTACACTCTATGATGAACAGGCTCAAATTCTTCAGCAGTGATGTCGGGCTACAGGTGGAGCAAGGGGGGTAACTTTGACAGGTTATCTCCCCTGTATCACTACATTCAGACCCTCCAATCTAAGGGAAAGGAATCCAGAAAACGGATATGGAAACAGGCTGGTGCGACTCGGTTTGTTTGAACGTGACTGCAGACTAAACTGAATGATTTGCAGTAAAAGAGATGCGGTTACGTCTGGTATCGGAGTTGATTAATGTGTGGTACAGGAAACGTAAATGTCCTTGCTGAAAACAGTGCAGCCTCCCATGTCAAACACAGGCTAAACACAAGATCTGGTAAGCCCTGAAGAGATACGGTAGACATGGGCACAAACTACTGGATTGGAAGAAGTTAATGTTTTGTTTATCTCATTAATGAGTCCATGTTCTGTCATGTTAATTATGTCATGTTATTAATGACCTTATCCATCAGAGAGTGTACTTTTCTTTCAATCTATCTAACATTCGGTGTGCTAGCTTGAGTTATTTGGAATACTGTCAGTGTGTGTAAAAGTACAGAATCGGGAAGCACAGTAATGTAGTGTAATGTTGGACAAGAACACTGTATCTCAAATTCCAATTCGATTATTCAAGGTAATACATCGAATGTTGGATAGATCGAAAGAAAAGTACACCATCAGACGGATAGCGTTATTTATATAGTACATGGACTCCTCTATGGGGTAAACAAAACATTCCCTCCTTCCAATCAAGTAGGTTTTCCACCATATTTTCACCATATCTCATCAGATTTGCAAAGCTCATCATCTTGAGTCGGTGTTTGGTGGGAGCAGCCTCTCCTTTTCACACTCAATTGTATTTGTTGCTAACAAAATCTTGCCGCCTTGCATTAATGAGAGCATCCACCAATCATTGAAGTCTCTTCCCTGCGGGTGGAAGGACACATTGGATGTAGCCTGGGCTTTTAGGATGGCTCAGACGAATAACACGCCGCAGTGATTAAATATATGTAGATGTTTCTGTGGCTAGACAGTGTGTAGCCATAAAACAGGGTAGATGAAATGAACTATAAAGCTTGGGGCAAAAGGAGACCGTGATAACCCCCCCCCCCCGCTTTCTCTCTGAATGCCAAATTCAACCCCCAACTTGCACAAAATTCAAGTCAGTTATTTGACAGTAGTGCTCTGCTGTGCCAATAGTACCAGCACGTGCATTGAGACAGCAATTCAGAGTGGTTCGTTCATCCACTCTCTTCCCTGTTGCTTTAACATGTTTTTGTAACTATTGTTAACTGGTATAAATATGACGAAAATGTGGATCAAATTATCCTACTATTCCAAGAAGGACCATTATGCTTATATTTATGATAATTTTGGCAACTTCAGTTTGATAATAGTCCGTTATCATTGATTAAAAATATTTCCTAGGTTAAAGAGACTGGATGAAAGAACATCTGTGAAACGTTGTCTTATTCACCGGAAGGTGCTGTTTGTTAAAAGATTAACTTGAATTTTGTGCAACTGGGAGATTGAACTAAATACATGCAAGATCCTGTAATGACACATACGATTTGGGGGTGAGTGAGTGAATATGATTTAACATCCTTTCAACACTATTTCAGTCGTATCACAACGTCATGAAATTTGAGACCTTTGATGGGATATTGCTGTCAGATATAAGCTTACACATTTCATGAATGTGCTTGGACAAAGAGCACAGACAAATTTGTACCATACACATACCTATATTTCCAAACCCAAAGGTACACTCATTCGATACCATAAATATTGATCTCCCAAGTCGACAGTTAATTTAGACTGACAACTTAGCATTAAAACAACCCTGGAAATAAGTCTAGCTATCGACAACCTGGACCATTGATGAACCTATACTGTGATGGTGAGGAGAACTGATGAAATCATATCAAAGTGATATTATCGGTGAACAGTACCCGGATGACTGTTTCTGTTCTATTGCCACATAACTGAACTGTTACACCAGGAGGTGATTCCGTCCAGTATGCTGGCAAATTTGAGGGCCAGTTAATAAAATAATTATAAAAGCATATTAGAATTCTATGAGAGAGATTTCTCTAGCACCGACCTATACACTTATCCATTTGATGTACATGTACATGTGGTCATCAAGATCATCTGACGTCAGTATCTCACCACAATCTCTCATACCAAGCAACCAATGTGCTAGTTAACAGGCAATATCAACGTCACACTGCTCAGTATATTAACTTTTTGCCACTATACTGTACTCTGACTTAAGATGTGACTTTGTCCAGTCTCGCATGAAAGCAGTCAAAAGTCAGTCTGTTTGTCCATTTGGACAGTGAATTCGTATGGATATTCGGCGTAATTTTCTGGAAAGAATTCATCAACTACACTGAGCTTCAAGCGAATTATTGGGCTTCCCATACACTATTTTAAAGCGTTTTATAGAACCGTTTGAAAGGCTGTTCTGGCCAATGCAGGAAGTTCCGTATATCACATAGGGTCACATACGTCACACACTGGACAAGTACGTAACGACCTGGTCAAGTCGGTCACATACTGATCACCAGTTTTGGAATGATTGGATTCCCTCTGTCTGTGTAATAAATTACCACATAATACAATCTCTGCAGCCACACAAATCATCTGAAAAGGTCTTCATCCAGTGATTGGTCAACATTCCCCAATACATGTTGGGCAACGGTCATCAGTCATCTTTCTTGTAGGCGACCATGGCATCCACTTTGTGTATGGTAGTGGTGAAGGAGCGTAGTCGGACCTCCTCAGAGTTTGTGATGAACTGTGGTCCCGACTCCTCCCATGTCTCGGGCGTCTCAAAGTCCTTGTCTGTGTACACGAGTAAATCAAACACGCCTGTAACCAGAACGAAAAGCTGATGTAGTGCACCATGAATGACCAATATTACTGCACAAACAATGCACACCAATAGTACCCTGCTGATATCAGAATTCCTGGAGTTCCTACCTGTAACACCTATCAAATAAAATCTTAACCATGTAAATAATCAATTGCCCTTAAAGCCGAGGAAACCGATGTTGATGAAAGAAACTATTATTCTTTGTTCAGTGGTTTACAACCAACAAGTTTATTTATCTCCCCTTAATACACATGAATTGGGAAACTAGCTCATTTAATTCAATTGACAAATGTTAGTAAAAAGGCCCTGATCCTCTGATGTTCACGTCAAAAACATGGATACATGGTAGTAATGGTCTAAGGGAAATAACTCCCAATGTGTTCAATGGAAAGTTGTCTCCCCTTTCCATGCCTGTGTTTTGTTTAAGCAATCCTCTTTTTCACAACTGTGCCACGAGTTGATATCCGTCAGAGGACTGCTGGTGTCAGCATCAATGACCACAACAGCTTTCTCCAGTCCTATTTATTCTGAGTCCAGCCATTGCTGATAAAGATTGATTTTCCTTAAGATATCCTAACAGCCAATCATGAGATCCCATAATTATTAAATCTGAATGACCTTCAATTTTCAGTTTGAACAGAAACTCATATTTTCTCCAACTGTATACCATTTCCATGACGAGAATGAGTTAGTGAATCGGCTTCCAACAATTTTCAACAATTTTAACTTCCAACAAATTTTTCAGTTATGTTAACCAAAACAACACTTCAAGAGTAATGCAGAATATATCATCCTTGTCATAGAAATACGACTGATTTTGGTAATGTAATCATTTTGCCATGATGAGTAATCCCTACTGTAAAATAGGAAACTGACAAAACAATTGGTTCAGCATTTCAGGTTTTTCGCAGAATTACGGGATAATATGTTTGTTCATAAAGTTTGAGTGATTTCTGAATTCAAACAATTTTCATCACAAAAGTACACATGCAAAGGCATGGATTTGTATAGTCCTGTGAGGGGTTCATTTCGATCACTTGTGAGCCAGGTCAAAATCTTTAATCTCGACTGCACTTTGGTGAGGAAATATGAATTTTCTGTGAGCCTAAATCACTTTAATCATGCTTCCGCATCTCTAAGATTAAGGCCATCGCCACTTGATTGATTGTTTACCATGATCAGCCCTAATCTACATTTTAAGGGCAAATAATTAAAATAGATGAGGGATTTACATTTTCATGAGTAAATTCACTCATTTTCTTCTTATTCGTATACAATTGGTTTGCAATTTAATAATTTATAATGAATAATTGTAGCATTTAGCATAAAATCAAGGTCACGCTGAACAACCAATCAAGTGACAATGGCCAATCATCTGGTGATAAACACTGATTTATTTTTTAGATCTGGCGTAAGCCAGAGGCTCCTTAGAATGCTGTAGGGAAATGGACAAAACTGCAAACCGACTCACGGGATAGCCTTACGCTGCATGAAAGTAGTTCCACAGAGATGAGTTTTGGCGATCCTTAGTGGTTGAAAGGCTTTTGTATGTCTATATTTAGTCACTAATAGTCACTTGGCATATATTTGATCCCTTATCTGCATTAAATATTACTCTGTTCATTGTTTTCCCACAAAATATGAGATTAATACGCTCTGTCTGAAGTATGGCAGACTGGTATCGTCACTTTACCAAAGCTTGGACTCTGCTGAGAAAGTTATACAGTTTAGCTGGTTAGGTGTATATGTGAGAGATGCTCTTCCATAGCTGTAATGTAGGGGCTGTACAGCATACTTCTGCTTTGAGAAGAGAATGTCAGGCCAACACTAGGTCATCACGTTAGGAGAGCATTAAAACTTGAATCTGTCTGTGAAAGGCCAGCATTTGTTTGACCCAGGATTAAGTCTATCCTCATAGTAAATTATCAGGGGTGCAGATTTTACTAAAGATATGGCCACAGGTGAAAGACAAAGTAAGGTCTCCAATAATTCGACCATTTAAAAACACACTTTAGAAGCCAATTCCATTCTGCCTACATTCAGCTCCGATTGAGTGAGTAGTTGAAATATGTATCTCAACAGTTAAAATATGCATAACAACAGCTCTATATGTAAATCTGGATGCCAAGTGTTGATGTGTCAACAGCTGAATTATGTATTTCCATAGTATATTCTTTCTTACTTTTAGGGGACATATGCTCATCCCATTCTATGCAGTGCTGCATCTTCTAAGTGCAAGGTGTCACTTTTATATTAACATGGTTAGGACAAAGTACCATTAGTGATAAATCAAATGTATTCGGGTAATCCACTTCTGTTTTGGCGAAGGCTGTGATATTATGAGTGGTCATTTTCTTGTCAGTGGCTAAATACACGTTACGGCCAAGTATCATCCATCGCTGAAGGAAAATACAATCCAAACTACCGATATACTTTGATTTTGTTCGTTCTGTTTGAAGTTGTGTAACTTTTAACTTATGTAAATACTGCCTTGTACATGTAGAATCCTGTGCAAGAAACTCTGACACATGCGTGATGGGCACGGGCATCGCGGCTCGTGCCTCTTCAGCGGACCAAAATTTGTTATGGTTCGACGTACAACCTATTATATACTGCTACACATGTATAGCTAAATAAATATAGGTTTCCCCCCAAAATATCTACCCCTGCAAAGTTAGTAGCAAATATCACCTTCCCGATGCTGCAAATTAACATAGTTTATGATTTTGCAAAATTATAGCAAAATTCAAGTTTAACATAGTAGTACAGCAAATCCCTTCTCGATGTTATACTAACCGGAGAACGCATTGGCCGACTATTGGTTCACTCACTTGCATTACTGATAGAAAATTTATTTACCCCTCATCAGAAAGATAGTTCACCTGGAAAGTCTTATGTAATTATATTTGTGAACAAGAGCCCAAGGGGCTTCAATTTATGCCCGTATATCTGGAATTACATTGGTTCAAATTTCAAGATTGTTTAATAGCCTTGATTCCAATTGATATAGCAATTATGAGAATGTAACATATATCACATCTTATATTGAATGATAAACTAAAATGAGCTTAACTCTTGGTAACTAGTTGACCTTGAAGCAAGAGCTGAGAGCTCACATATCCCACACTGAAATCGACAATAGTCAAACACAAGAAAATAGTACTTTTCCTGCAAATGGATTCCTTTCAGACGAGAGAATTTTTCATGAAGGAAGAAGAAGTGATGAAGTAAACCTTTGTTCTTGGTTAATAAACAGGTGTGAAGTTCATAAAGGACTCAGAAAACAAAAACAAATTGTGGTGGAATGTAGTGCAGCCACATATGAGCTTGTTTCGGCTTGCATAGAAGCAGATTATCTTAAAAAGCAGTCAGCTGGTGAAGTTAAAATAAATGTGACATCTCAAATCGACAAGAAGGGTAATGTCTGCGGTAAATCTCTCAAAGTTTCCTATCTTAAACCGGACTCTTGTGGTGGGAAATTGAGGCCCACTATATTTAATTTCTACCATACGACAAGCAAGATCTTGATAAATGGGGATCTCCCATCTGCGCAGGTCTATCTGCAGTATTTACAGGAGAAAGTGAATACCTGTACAAATCTGGATGAACTAGATCTTAACATTGGGACTTGCATTGATGAGTATAACAACCAGTATACATCCTTGCCTAAAACATCAAGTAGTGAACACAACCAGCTGATCGTCCATAGTATAGCCACTACAGAAAATACATCCTCTCTCCCTGCTTTGTCACTTGACTCGGAACTTCAGAGCGCGATATCTTCTCTTGACAGTGCTATTTCGGAGATAGTTGACATGCCACTTGGTCATTCAGATAGTACTATTTCAGATATAGCTGACACGCCACCTGGCCACTCTGATTATGCTACTCCGGAGGTACATGCAGTTGATATTCCACTTGACCATTCCAATTGTGCTATCTCGGATATAGTTATGCCACCTGGTTACTCCAACTCAAATCACTCGAATCAGCAATACCACAGACAGGAAGAGAACCTGACAATACAGGAGACAAATACGAATCTCGGGGAGAAATCCAGAACTGTAACAGATCATCTGTCTCACCAAACCAGCATCGTTGAATCTATAGAGTCGCCCGATAAACATCTAGATGTGAGAACACAAGGCATGCTAGGTGACCAGACAAATGATAATAGAATGAAAAATGTACCAGAAGATGAAGTACAGTTACACCCCGACTCCATAGATATAGTGAAAACAACTGGGATCTCACGTAGTGTACAGTGTGAAGACCCTGCACTGAGATCACTGATGAGCGTAGAGTCTTCTGTGTGTGACCTCTTCCTAGAAATAAATAGAGGTATAAACGCACCAAAAAGCAATGAAATCGCTAACAACATCCAGATCACACCAAAAGGTTCAAGTCAGGTGGAGCTACTAGGCCCTATCCTCGAACAACTGGCATTGATTAGCAAAAAGGTAAACCAGATATCTGACAATATGAATAGGAAATTCTCTGAAATCACTCGTCGCCTCCCATCTTATGCCCAAGTTGTCAGTAAACCAACTCTTATGGAATCCTCGTCGCAGACAGATATTCCAACTACAGTTTGTGAAGCATCAACTGATTGTCCATCATCAGTGACATCGCCAGTAAATATACCAGTACATGCAGAAGACAACTCGCGAACTGCACCCCTCAATCAGCCCACTCCAGTCTCCACAGACATACTGTGTACAAACATCAATCAGAGTCGCCCACTAGATGCTGTCTCAAATTTTACAGACTCTGGAAATCATGAACAGTACAAGGGAGACAACCCCAATCACCTGAAAGCAAGGCCCCGGGCTGATGTTTTGATACTAGGGGACTCGAACACACGACCAATCAACCCTAAGTATCTGATACCGAACAAGCTGTGTACGCGCATTGAACTGCGTAATAAGACCCTGCGGGGAGCAACAAATTTCATTAAAAACATACGTTATCAGCCCAAGCATTTAATCCTACAAGCTGGAGGAAATGATATCGACCAAAATAAGGATTCAGCTATACTGGATGATCTCTCCAACCTCCTACAAAGTACCACTCGTCTAGATGACTGCAAAATCTACTTCGGTGCAGTATTCCATCAGAACGTTTCCGAGTTCAGAAAGAAATCCCTCGATGAGAAGTTCAAACATCTCTGCGAATGCTTCAACATCACATACCTCTGCCTGTTGCAGATTTGTGAGAACCAGGACTTTTTTCGCGAGAATGACCCAAAGCACCTAAACAGAGGAGGAATTGGTGCTGTTGTGAGGAAATATAAACATATGCTTTACCCCGAGTTTGGACTCTCGTATAATGACACAAATTTCACTCATCAAAGCAGGATATACACTACCAACGCTGGAAGAAACCAGAATCCTACCTCATCGCCCATGGTTTACACATCCATGTCAACACCTTACATCCATCAGAAGTGGCAGGTTACCAGATCACGACACGGATTGTACCAAACTCCACCATCCTACCAGGCCCATCTCAGAAAATTCGGTGCAATATTAAACACTAGGAATAGGTTCACTCCACTACACGAGACGACAGTTTAAGTAAAGTGACAATTGCACTCCTGTGATTCGTTCCTCCTATTAAATCGGAGAAATTTAGTGCTGTCTTCGCAAGTAGGCCTACCTGGCATTGATTAGTACTGTTTCAAACTAACTTTTAGCTGACTGGTTTGTAACGTGTGTGTTTTTCATTTTTTATGTTCTTACATGTAATTGCCAGTTCTTAAGTCATATACATGTAGTTTTTATCGGCTAAAAGTTACATGAAGCTACCGCTGATTCTAACCAATCCACTGAGTCAGTAAATAGTATATTGCTGTACACTAGCTCACTGGTGGAAATTATATTATAACCAGTACCTCAAAGGAAAATGTTATTATAGTTATCAAAGTTGTTTTATTTTTGTCATCAAATACATAACTTTAGGATCACTTACCATCAAAAAAAAAGAAGTCCTAGGTAGCTTGCAAAAGAAATCATAATCCATTAAGAACATTATGTAGTGAACTACTGTTAGTGTTGAGGCAGTTTAATTTTTTTTTTTTTTTATTTATTTATTTATTTATTTATTTTTTTTTATTTTTTTTTTTTAATCTTTTTTTATTTTTTTTACTGTTTGAGGGTAGTTTATATAAATTACATTCGCCACTGTAAACTAGGCTGAATCAGAACAGAAGATTCTGTATCTGTGATAGAAATGATGGTGGCGTTATAATGTGCATTATGTATGAATATCTACTTTTTTACGAGGCCTCATCTTGCTACCAACTGCTGTTAGAAATACATGCACATTTTACCTGTGATACTCTGACAGTTTTAGTAATTATCTGTGATAGCTCATTTGTAATCATGATAACATGAGATACATTACATGTAATAACCTTAAATTTAAAGTCACATATCAGACCTTTCATGTCTGTATATTAAACATCACAATCTGTTGAGAACGATGTACATACCTCTCATAATGATATCGGTAAATGGTGCCTGATCCAATGCACATATATTATAAATACTATAAACTCGGTATTTCATAATTATTGCTGTAATCATCATGATTGTGCATGATATTGTATACAGACAGCATAGACCAGGCCAAGTCAAATTTTCTGCTTTTGATCATCTTGACGTCTCTGATATACCAGTAATGACTAAAATGCACACGTGTATAAATATATTTGTGTAAGTATCAGTATGAATACCGGTATCTACTTATGCATTGTAACAAGGAGACATCGTGCTATAATCATCTTACTACAGTTTATTAACAATAATAGTCAACATTGTGTGATGCTCTGTGATATCCCTTCCAAAAAGTGCCAAGACCCGTAACTTATTGATAAAGCTGTAATTTATTTACGAAATGTAATTTAGCTACAAAAGAAACATGAACATTAACCAATTAAGTGAACTGATGAACTACTGTGATAATGACCATATAGCATGTATAGTATCTTTTATTTGATTCAAAGGAAAACTGTTACAATATCAGTGTACATGTAATATGAAATGCCTGTTAAATACAGCCATTATGACTAATTACATGGTAATTATATAACTTGCACATGTATATCTTAACATATGAACCTGTTCTGCTGATACATGCATGCCTTATTTTATCTACTTTTAAAACTTTGAATCTCTTATACTTATTATAGTTGCACATTGCTTAAAGTGAAAGACTGCATCAACTGTATCAGCACAATAGATCCATCCAATAGATCTCATAAAAGAAATGATAATAACCTAATATGTCAAATCTACCATTCATTAAATAAGGGGTTACTCCACCTATGATCTATTAATTAAGCTTATATTTGAACCTCGATAATGTGGTTACTTGACAATTACAGTGGACTGTTGTCTTTCCTTTCATGGAACATTGATGGTCTAAAACATAAATTTAAATCACCTGATGTACAACAGCTATTGGACACACATGATTTCATTTGTCTCCAAGAAACCCATAGTTCTAAGACCAACATTGAAAATGGTGGTGTTACATTGAATTTGAAGGGTTATTGTAAAAAGGTTAAACACAGTGTTAAAATGTCTAAACAGTCATGTGGTAGGGGCTCCGGTGGTCTGCTCGTTCTCTTTAAGGATAAGTATCATTCCCATGTTAAGGAGATGCCCACTAAAAGTAATAACACTTTATGGATAAAACTATCAGGTAACTTATTTGGCTGGAACAATGACCTACATCTTTGTTGTTTCTACATACATGTACCTCCCACTGACTCCCCATATTTCAATGATCAATTTACAACATTAGAAAATGAAATTGCCAACTTCAGTTCAAAAGGAATGGTCATTCTTATGGGGGATGCCAATGCTAGAACTGTCATCAATGGTAAGGTTCTGAATGATCACATTGTGGATGATTATATCCCTGACTTTGTGACCCGTCAGAGACACTCTCAGGATAATTGTAATAACCAGAGACACCATGGTAGATCACTTATCGAACTCTGTGTTGCTTCAGGAATACGTATACTTAATGGTCGGACACCAGGAGACTATCTTGGAAAACTAACTTGTTTCACAAACCAAGGTAGGAGTGCAATTGACTATATACTTGCACACCAGTCCACAGTCCATAAGGTAGTTAGTATGAATGTAAAATCAATAACACAGCACTCTGTTCATTGTCCCATATCAACTTTGTTAAAGTGTAAGAAGAACAAATCTATGGAACATATAAACATGATAACTTTAAATCCTCTACCTATTAAGTATAAAATTACAGCCGAAAATAGTACATGCTACCAACGAGAACTACTTTCTAACGTATCTCAAAACAAAATAATGGAGTTTATGGTATCTGACATTGACTCTAGCAAAACCGGTATCAACAGCGCAGTACAAACAAGTAATGCATTGTTGACAGCAGCAGCATCCAAAATTTCTCCACCTAAACCCAGTCGTTCACGTGGAAAAACAAAGAAAAGGAAACAAACTCAAAGTAACTCTAAAGAAATTGAACAGCTTCAAAACCAGTTTAGAACCCTGGCAAGGCAACTAACTAAATCTCCTTATGACCGTGAAACACAAATAAAACTTTTATCCATTAAAAAAAACTGAAAAGAAAGAAAAAACAACAAGATAAAACCATAACTGATGCAATCTATAAAAAAACTAGAAAGTCTACAAAACAACAATCCAAAAGAATATTGGAAATTAGTTAATGAATTGATTGGACATAATAAGGATGAAATGGACTCACCTCCCGGGTTCAATGAAAAATTATTATCACATTTTCAAGAATTAAACATGGACTCCACGACGTATACAGACAATAACTCGCAAATAATATTAGATGAATTAAAATCACGGGAAAACGGATATCAAAACTTTCAACACTATATATTATGCTGGAATATTACCCGACCGTTGGACTGAAGGCTACATAAAGCCATTATATAAAAAGGGAGATAAATTTGATCCACAGAACTACAGAGGAATAACAATTTCCAGTTGCCTAGGTAAATTATTCTCTAGCATTCTTAATAACAGACTGAATCGATATATAGATGACAATAAACTTCTTTCAGCTAATCAATCAGGCTTTAGAAAAAGTAGACGCACTGCAGATAACCATTTTATCCTCAAAACCATCATCAACAAATATGTTCATAAGCTTAAAAAGAAACTATATCTATGTTTTATTGACTTTCAGAAGGCATTCGACTCTGTATGGAGAGATGGCCTTCTTCTGAAATTACTACGGCTCGGTATAAGTGGAAAGTTTTATAATATTGTCAAATCTATGTATCACAACAACAACATTGCATTACAGACAGATGATGGCCTTACCGACCCTTTTGTATCAGAGAAAGGTGTCAAACAAGGAGATTACCTAAGCCCAACAATGTTCAATTTATTTATTGATGACCTGACTTTCAGTGCTGATATATGTGCCCCGGTAACTTTAGAAAAGGAAAAACTGTCACATCTGTTATGGGCAGACGATTTACTGATAATATCGGAAACTGCAGAAGGTCTACAAAATGGTCTTGACATATTACATAGATATTGTACTGAATGGCATCTGAATGTAAACCCCTTGAAATCAAACTGTATGGTTATTCAAAAACGAAAAACAAAAGTAACCCCAACATTTTGTCTTGATACAACTGAAATTCCGGTAACAGACACCTATACATATTTAGGTTGCATCTTGAACTCAACTGGTAATTTCTCAGAGGCAAAGATTAACCTTGCAGAAAAAGGCCTCAAAGCACTATATAAGCTACATAAAACATTCTCAGGGCTCAATCCCCCACCAGATTTATACAACAAACTGTTTGACACTTTAATCAAACCAATCATCCTCTATAACTCAGAAATTTGGGGTTCTGAATTACTATACAAACTTAAAAACAATAACTCTGACAAGTTTTTCACAATCACAGAAAACGAACCATTTGAGAGAGTTCATACAAAATTTAGTAAATTTAATCTTCAAGTTGGGAAAAATACAGTAAACATAGCATGTAAGCGTGAATTGGGTCGTTACCCATTGATTATTGATATTCATTCACAAATTCTTAACTATCTGGTTCACCTAGAGAACTGCTCAGACAGACCAATATTAAATGATGCAATGATCTGTAGTAAATCACTGCAGACTGAGGATATAGGCTGGCATAGCTACTCCTCTCTTATAATGGAATCGAATAACATCCTGAAAAGAGAGCTGCCATCTAATTCCACCTGCAGAAAAACCCACACAGCTGTAAAAGATAAATTAAAAGTCAAGTATGTTAAATTCTATCAACACAAATTACAAGAATCTGAAAAACTAATTCATTATAAACATATAGAACAGTCCTACAATATAGCTAATTATCTACTACATATTAAGAACAGAAACTTTAGGCAATCATTGACCAAAATGAGAATCTGTGCTCACAGACTTGAAATTGAAACTGGCAGGTACAGGAAAATAGACCGAGATAAAAGATGGTGTAAAAGCTGTATCTCTAGCAATAAAGTTGTTGAAGATGAATATCATTTTCTTTGCCTATGTCCAAGTGGACAAGACCTTAGAGACAGACTGTTTAATGACCTTAACAACATTTGTCCATTTTTTAGACAACTGACGAGTCTAGAGAAATTCTTCTTTTTGATTAACCCACCTTGCCACCTTTCACCAAAGGTGGGGCAATACATGTATGAACTAACCGAAAAGAGGCGAGTATGGCTAACTATCCCATTGCCACGTGACTGTAATGCTACACACTAGTAACTATGGTAACTTCAGTACATTGACAAAATAATAAAAATACACCATATTTTAGAATTGGAACTATGGGTGTGGGAGTGGCTCTTTGAGGGTTCCTATGGTGGCTGCGCTTGGGATAGGCCGAGCTCTCTGTGCCTTAGTCGTCGGCCTTGGTGGCGGCTTGGATGGTTGGCTGATGTTTATATGTATCGACCGTCTGTCCGGGCCTCATTGTCACTCAGACGCATTAGGAGCAAATTGTTTTAAACACAGTAATTGACCTATTGTCTTTTGTTTTAATTTATGTTCATTTTTAATTTCTGTATGATTCATATATGGAAATAAAGTATTGTATTGGATTCCCGCCCACGTGGACGTTAGGGGAAATGAAGCGGCCGATAGGACAGCCAAAGACAGCCTCACCAAGACAGCACCTGACGTGCATATAGAACTAGGAACCAAAGAACTGAATTCTATCATTAAAACCAGAATAGATAGTAAATGGGAGAAGGAATGGAACGAAGAAAACTGAGGTAGATGGCTACATAGTATTCTAGATAAGGGGAAAAGAAGGAGTTTTGGATTCCAACTAGACAGTAAACGTGACGACCGCATCATCACAAGATTAAGACTAGGCAAAACAGGACTAAAATGTCACTTATCTAAGCTAATAAAAAACACATCACCACTATGCAATTCATGCAACAACGAAGAAGAAACGATAGAACATTTTATACTCAAATGCCCAAAACATGACCTCTATCGCCGAACACTGGAAAATGAACTAAAAAACTGAAATGTCCCTCTGTCGTTGGCTTCTATATTAAATCCGAAATCACCTCTTATAAACAAAGTATACTCCGCCTTACTGGCTTACATCAAATCGACTGACTATCACTCTACCATTTAATACTATATGGTTACACCAAGACACAAAGAAACCTAGGACCAAATTTGAATAAATGTAGCACGCTTAGAGTCAAAACTATTTTACAGGGGCGGAAATAAGGGTCAGTGATCAGAAATGACTGATCAAATTTGGACACTAACCAATCAAAATGCCATAGCAATAACATAGACAAAGTCACTGATCAAATTAAAAGCTCCTGATAACGAGCTCCGACCAAATTGTGTTCCCTTATTTCCAACCTCCGTTAACGAATGTTAACCGTCCGGTTTTCTAGCAGGGGCAGAAGACTGGAGGTTATATCAAACATTCACAATCGGCTTTAACTCTAATAATATTTTTATTTATAATATTTAGTACCTAATTATTTATTGCTATTGATCATGTGTGACTTATATCACGATAGTGTCAGTCGGTGGCAAAAAATAACACCAGAAAACAAGAAACTACAAACTCTTCTATTCTTTGTAATACAGGCACAGCACACTGAAGACCACAGATGAGTAAGACCAGCCAGGAAACAGAACACCGATGACGACAAATATTATGAAACAGCACCAAATGGAGATGAACATGATGATCATCATCGTCGGTCCACAAGAACGCCCAGAATACTCGACCCTAAACCAAAATCCTAAACCAAATCCTAAACCACACCGACACGCTGCCCCATACATGACACCGAAATGACGCCTCAACACAGAATATCATCATTTGACTTTCACACAATATAGGACGTAGACCTGCCGTCCTGTGCCCCAATACACACTCCAAGCAATTGTTACAGGCACAGATTTCTGGAAGAACCCACCCTGTTCACAAGGGCGTCGTTAGGGAAGTCGATTCGAAAAGTCCTGAAGACGCCCATGGTTCTCCCAGTTTTTTTCTGGACGGCTTTGTGCGTACAAAGGGGTACCAAGACAAAGGAATCATCCACCCGATTAGATCTACAATGAACTCACATTTACTAGTATAGCTTAACCAAAAAAAACAGAAAGAAACTTATGAACTTGTACATACCGATTCTTATTTACTTCTATTTATATCTCCTGCTAATCTCTCATTGTTATTATTTATTTATTTATTTATATACTTAGCGCTGGAAAAGATATTAAAAGAAAACAAAGAAATGTACCGCGAAATCCAAATAAAACATTGAGTTGATGGGCCGCGAAATCCGAATGGGAAGCGGCCCTTAAACTACAATTTCAATCAATCAATCAATCAATGTTTTTTCGTGCAATGCCGGACAAGACACTCGGATGAAAAGGGGAGAGTACAAGTGGTGTAAATCCAATCCGCAATCCGCAAATCCAGGCCATGACGAGCATGACAGAGGATATGATCGTGAAGGAGCAGAGCAGGAAAGAGTAATCCACGCTCGATAGGTTTTTCACTAAATATTAAAGTGCTACAACTGACAATTATTACATGTATTCAAATATTTAAGTTCATTATATTATTATATTGGCGTATTCATATATTTCGCATTGTGCTGACTTGAGTGCTATAGACCCGACACCTTACGTGACATACATTGTACCGCAGTTGCGTCATCTTACACTTTTTTTCATAACATCTTGTATATATTTTCATCAAAATGTGCATTGTAAATATAAACGATCAACATCATTTATAGTATTGCATATAATTTATTTATTTTGTGTGTCGAATAAAAAGTATTGTAGCACAGTCCTCGTATTAGCCTACTTCCTTCCTTCAGCGTTGTTGTTGTTGTCGTCTCTCAGCCAGACGCCAAAATCATCAACCCTGAGAAAACCGACACACTGTCAAAACCGACATATTTCTTCGGTCCCGTGCAAGGTCGGTGTATCCAGGTTTCACTGTATATGATGCCGCTTGCCTTGATCTTTTGAGCAGTTGCAAGAACTGAAGGAAAGCAAACAAAATCTTGAGGCTACAATCTATCCCAAAGACAGCAATAATACAGCTGAAAAGGTGAGTTCTGTTCTTTCAAATAGTAAGCTCGAATATAATGGGAATGGGACATCAAACCAATTTGGACTATACATGATAAATGTGTAATGAAGTCTTTTAGAAAATGTTGTAATCCCTCTAATAATACAATCCCGTCATCAAAATTCAATCATCTCCAATTTTGGGAACAACATTCAATTGTCTTTTCTAATAAATGTGATCGCTCTCTTAATCGTTGAAGTAGCGAAGAAATAATGAGACTATCTGCAAGATTTTGGACCAGTTTGTTTGATTACGCCCAGATGTTATGGTGGGAAACTTTCTGTGATTAGAGGTGTGATTTGTTAAATGACATACAGAATCCATTTTCAGATTAACTGATGAGAACACAATACTGGGCTGTGTGCATATTTGAGTAAATTCTCTAATAATTCAGTTGCAGGAAGTGAAATTTCCACCATGAAATCAAATTTATTAGAACAGGAAGTTGACAAAATGGTCCAAATTTTGGACATAATCCAATTATGTCTTCATTATTTTAATGATTTTATGGAGCAATCAAATTTATTAGACTGACTTATAAAAATGAATTAAACATTTTTGCTGCAAGTAGTTATTCTTTCCATCTGTTACAGATTTACTGGCAGTCTTAGGAAGAATTGTATGAAGTTGACTCTGCCAGGAGACATTGAACTAGGAAACTTCGCTGCTACCAATTCTGAGGTATGTATAAGTAAATTTAAATGTGAAATGTTAAAAAAATGAACCCGAGAACTCGGACAGTGACTGTGGATTTAGTGTTGAGTGAAGTCATTTGCAACCTTTATTAATGAGCAACACAATATTCAATATCCAAGGATGGTTGATTTAGGCGGGTTTACTAGATGGCATGATTCATAGAATAAAAATGACACTGCAGTAGACTGAGACAAAGAATCAGTACCAAGAGGTACTGGCAGGTAAGCAGAAATTGGTTGGTAGCCGTTCAGTAACTGAGCTGTAACCAAGCTGTAACTGAGCTGGTACTGAAGTGTTACTGCATTGTTACCTGTTGGTAACAAGTGTGGAATATTGGGATCGTAACAAAGCGGTAACTGATTGATAACTAATTGGTAACTGCATGGTAGCCAATCAGTAGAAAATTCATAGGATCCAATGGGTGACCAATCAGTATCCGGTTGGTTACCGGTAGGTACTGATCAGTTGAAGACTGAACGGTACTGCAAGGGGACCTTTCCTACCAGTACCAATCAGTTCCCCACCAACCAGTAGCCAGCCAGTTACTGAGTGGTATTGGTTGGTGACGGTTTGCCTGTGTAGGCTTTATTTAACTTTTTCTGTATTTCCGATCCTCAAAGGTTCTACCAAATAGTCCCCACGCCTCATACCTTTTATACGCCCGCTAGAAAAACGGACGTGTTATGGGATGGCGCTGTCCATCCATTGGGTGAGTTCAGGTTCCTGTTGCTTAAATGCATTTTGCTGAGAAGCAACAGGAGCTTGATAATGTGATGTCTAGCACTGTAATATCTCTTGTCTTTATTGCACCATGTAAGCATCCTGTCTGTGTCTTGGGTGCTGTCTTCAGTGTTTTATAGGGTGGATGGAGGGTGACTGGTTCCATGCTGCTTCAAAGATTTCTTTTGTTGTGTTCTTTACACAGCTCCTCTGTATGTTTTATTGCAAAGTCTGCAGAGGGTATTTGGTAGAATCTGTAACAGTTAACTTTCCTTAGTTGTACATGTGTACCAGTACATGAATGTATAATACAGTATACAAGAAAATACAGCTACACTTGATAAATCTGGTAAAAAAAAGAAATAAAATCTTCCTTTTTGAAAAAAAAAGAAAATTAAAGAAATAATAATTCCCTATTGACTACCTACCCACCATTTGATGGAAGTCGTTATCTAAAACCCAAATTATTATGAGTGGACATACTGTGCACAGCAGTTAGAGTGTTGTGTATAGAATTGAGGGTACTGTGGACCTGTCATAGGGTCATGCTCATTCTTGAGATGTATAAAAACCTTGAAAACACAGATGCATAAATGATCCACCAATAAACTGGGTAAACTGTATATTTGTATGAACTGTAGTTATGCCATAATCGAGATAGAACAGTACTTACTGCCCAGAACCTATAATTTATGGTGCAGCATATTATATTTATGCATGTGGAGCATCAACATGGTGCACTAGATGAATTTCAACATTTTTATTTGAAAGAGAAATATTCAATTCTGACACATATAAAATTCTACATGAATATACTCAGTTGGACAGCAACGGTGAGATGAACTTTTGTGATATGTGTGAGAAGTATTAGTATGATAAAGTGAAAATTTGTATATCATGAGGTTTGCACTTAGAACTGTTTGCCAATAACAGAGAATTGCTAGTTTATAGCTTCTAAGAACGGCTTAGCCAATCTTTGTAGTCACTGCGATATGGCTACGGTTTACCTGTATCAGCATTGCTGCTGATGTAGATGCATATTGTATAACATTTTTTTTTTTTTTTTTTTTTAGTCGGGGGAAATATCCCTCAACAACAGTTTGGCAGTTTAAATTCTCAAATGAATATTTTTGTGTAAAAAAAAAATATGGGATGAAATCTGCCAAAATATAGGAGAATAAAGGAATTTTCTTATTAAAATATAGGAAATATAAGGAGTATAAGATATGTCACTACTACATTGTACGTTCCAACTTACTTAGTATTTTCTGGTGTTTAATCAAATTATTTCCACTGAATGCGGTGATAGTGGAGGAGACCCCTTCTGTCACTTATTGGTTATCTGTTTTCATATAAGAGTGAAGCCAGGCAAATATTTTTCTCTGGAATGTTTTTCCTCATGCCAATTTGACTCATTTCAGAGCATTGGTGAAAGTTTGTATGGGCTCTCCAATAAACATTTAATGTTAAAGACGTCACATAAATGTGTCAGCATATTGCATGTTTTATTAAATAGTTTTCATCCATGAAGAGCAGAATTAGTGTTGTTCATCCATGAAGAGCAGAATTAGTGTTGTTCATCCATGAAGAGCAGAATTAGTGTTGTTCATCCATGAAGAGCAGAATTAGTGTTGTTCATCCATGAAGAGCAGAATTAGTGGTGTTCATCCATGAAGAGCAGAATTAGTGTTGTTCATCCATGAAGAGCAGAATTAGTGTTGTTCATCCATGAAGAGCAGAATTAGTGTTGTTCATCCATGAAGAGCAGAATTAGTGTTGTTCATCCATGAAGAGCAGAATTAGTGTTGTTCATCCATGAACAGCAGAATTAGTGTTGTTCATCCATGAAGAGCAGAATTAGTGTTGTTCATCCATGAAGAGCAGAATTAGTGTTGTTCATCCATGAAGAGCAGAATTAGTGTTGTTCATCCATGAAGAGCAGAATTAGTGTTGTTCATCCATGAAGAACAGAATTAGTGTTGTTCATCCATGAAGAGCAGAATTAGTGTTGTTCATCCATGAAGAGCAGAATTAGGCAAGTTGTTCATCCATGAAGAGCAGAATTAGTGTTGTTCATCCATGAAGAGCAGAATTAGTGTTGTTCATCCATGAAGAGCAGAATTAGTGTTGTTCATCCATGAAGAGCAGAATTAGTGTTGTTCATCCATGAAGAGCAGAATTAGTGTTGTTCATCCATGAAGAGCAGAATTAGTGTTGTTCATCCATGAAGAACAGAATTAGTGTTGTTCATCCATGAAGAGCAGAATTAGTGTTGTTCATCCATGAAGAGCAGAATTAGTGTTGTTCATCCATGAAGAGCAGAATTAGTGTTGTTCATCCATGAAGAGCAGAATTAGTGTTGTTCATCCATGAAGAGCAGAATTAGTGTTGTTCATCCATGAAGAGCAGAATCAGTGTTGTTCATCCATGAAGAGCAGAATCAGTGTTGTTCATCCATGAAGAGCAGAATTAGTGTTGTTCATCCATGAAGAGCAGAATTAGTGTTGTTCATCCATGAAGAGCAGAAGTGTTGTTCATCAGAAGAGCAGAATTAGTGTTGTTCATCCATGAAGAACAGAATTAGTGTTGTTCATCCATGAAGAGCAGAATTAGTGTTGTTCATCCATGAAGAGCAGAATTAGTGTTGTTCATCCATGAAGAGCAGAATTAGTGTTGTTCATCCATGAAGAGCAGAATTAGTGTTGTTCATCCATGAAGAGCAGAATTAGTGTTGTTCATCCATGAAGAGCAGAATTAGTGTTGTTCATCCATGAAGAGCAGAATTAGTGTTGTTCATCCATGAAGAGCAGAATTAGTGTTGTTCATCCATGAAGAGCAGAATTAGTGTTGTTCATCCATGAAGAGCAGAATTAGTGTTGTTCATCCATGAAGAGCAGAATTAGTGTTGTTCATCCATGAAGAGCAGAATTAGTGTTGTTCATCCATGAAGAGCAGAATTAGTGTTGTTCATCCATGAAGAGCAGAATTAGTGTTGTTCATCCATGAAGAGCAGAATTAGTGGTGTTCATCCATGAAGAGCAGAATTAGTGTTGTTCATCCATGAAGAGCAGAATTAGTGTTGTTCATCCATGAAGAGCAGAATTAGTGTTGTTCATCCATGAAGAGCAGAATTAGTGTTGTTCATCCATGAAGAGCAGAATTCGACTATTTTCTCACCATGAGCCACATGTATATGTAGCACGATTTTTGATAGTAAATGTTACCATGGTTACATACATGTATCTGAGATGTGTTAAAATGCTAATTGTTACTTTTCTTTGTCATTTCTGTCTGATATAATATAAGGTGGTGCCACCATTGGGCCAAGTTAACATTTTGTTAAAATGTTTTCTTTTTCCAATGTCAAGGGATATTGCCTCAAGATCTTTGTTTGGATTGTTTTGGTTTGGCCTATCTGCCTATACGTGGTGTGGGCTCAGATAAAATTATATTTCTGGACAGTAACTGTTGAAGACCTGAAATGGATTCTTTCCAAATTCGGTATGTGGGTACCTTCCCTCGAGTGATCTTTGGGGGATATGTTGTGCTGATTCGCCTATAGGTGGTACCACCTGGGGGCCATGTTAAAATTGCTTTCCTTATGCATTTTCACTCTCTTCACAAATATAATGACTGTTTCCTTTGCAAAACGGTTGCCTCCTCAATCGTATTCAGTTGACTGTAGATCTAGTTTAATACATAGTTACCATATGAATGGTTAAAAATCTGCCCAATTCTAAGACGTAGACTGAAGAAGAAGAGTACGAACTGCAAATGTACACTGGGGATTCAAACTGGTTGCCTATCGGGTGGCCGATGCCCTCCTAATAGGAATTAAGGTGGACTCGTCACTGTTTCCATTGTGCATGCTGTGTAACGTTCAGGGCCGTAGCCAGGATTTACTCAGTTTGATGCTGTGCTTGAGGCTCTTATACTTAACTGGTTTCAGATAGTTGGGTTGAACATGAAATTATCATTTATTCTGCTAATGTCTTCAAGTTCCTCTAGTCATGTAGTAGTAGATTCAAAGTGGATAAATTTTCATGAACATACTCGTAACTTGTTATAAATCCCCCTGCATAAACAGTTCCAAGAATAGATGATCGGACTTGTCAATACCATATGTTGTTGTTGTTACATGGAATAGTATTCCTCCAATTACAAGCAATTGGCGTTAATTTACTTGAACTAGATTATTTATGTCCCAGGAATCATGCAAAAACTATCGGTTGCCCAAATGTTAACTGTTCACAACAGTGTTGTCACTCACATAGAAGGAAGAGACAGAGAGAAAGTCAATCGGCGTTAATGACTAGTACACTCCTCTCAGATAATAAAAACCACCTCATTGTGTTGTAACAAGGGAAGCAGATTGGCAGTGCACCAAGATTAATGACGCGTGCTAATCAATATTCATGAACCTGGAGAAAAGGTTGGAATCGTGCCACTACCAGGCTAAATGAGCCTGCGAAATGGAGCATGGGCTGTGGGGAGGATGACGCCCCCTGAGCACCTGTGTCCGCTAGATGTCGCTCTGACGCCCATGTGGTTCGTCACGAAATGACATCAACGAGTCCATAAAATAGGTCAGTTTTTCAAGGAATGGTGTTAGACTTAGAGTTTAGAGGTAGAGGTTTGACGATGTGTACTGATCGGTAACACGGGATTGCGGTCAAAATTTGACCATCATGACTTGTTGATATCATTTTTATCTGATGGTGTTGGCTACTTCCGTTAATTGATCATTATGGCCCATGACAAGAGGTTCTGTACGGTCTGGATGTCAGTTGTCGCACTGATAAACAGTTTTGGGTGCACACATGGAGAACTGGTCAACTGTACCAAAGAGTACCGAGTGAGTATATTTAGGCTTTTGTGGTACACACAATACACCGCCTATAGTGTTGCCAACAAACATGGCCGGATTTCAAAGATAAACTTACATATAATAAATCTCAAGGGGTGTCAGATATACAATTTCAACGAGGAATGGATCATTTGTGTCAGGACACAAATGAAAGTGAAATGTATAATGGTAGACTGTTATATGAAACAAAACTGCGAAAAATTGTTTGAAATTATAAGGCTTAGAAATTCTCGTGTTTAGGGGGCTCGTATCCCCGTTGCGTATGTACTCCGATCTCACGCATTGGCAAAAGTATAACTTGAGAGGTCTGAAATTAGTGTGGAGATGTTAGGCATGTTAAGAAAGATAGGTAGTTAGTTAACTTAAAGATCGAGAATTATGTGGATGTAGCTTTATTCAGGGATAAGATTAAATACCGGTACATAGTTTGTGGAAAGATGTGGACTGCTACTGGGTTTGCTTGTAAAGTTTAATGATTTCTTTCCTGATCATTTAGTCGGATAGAACTGCTAATCAACAATTCTTGCTTTTTTATGAAATTATCATTTTTAGAAGACCAGCTTTGATATATATCTTCCAAAAGTTTAACCACATGAAGAAAATGTGATGAAAAATCTATGGCAAATTGATTACCTGTATTTGAAATACATTTTGCTATTGCAAAATTCGATATTCCACATATTGAAATTTATTTGCATTTTCTCTTGCTTTTTCAGCCCAATCTGCTGTGTGAGATATGTAAGTATTTCCACATTTTATCATAAATGCCAATCTGCAAATTTTGTTTCTTGCATGTAGGCAACAATATGTGGGTGTTGCGCAATTCTTTGTATTTTGATTCATGTATCAATATGAACCAGGTTGATTGTCAGTGACGTTTTGTTTGAACCAAAACAAATTTTTAGAAACTCAATGCAGTTTCAGTTTAAAATGTTTGATTGATCAATTCAAATTTTTTAAAAGAAATTTGTTATTTTGATTGGCTTGTGATGAAAATTGGAAGAAAATCTGTCCAATCAAGGGATATCTTCCAGTTTTAAAACTTTTGATTGACCAGTTCAAATTTTCAAAAAGAAATTTGGCATTTTCATTGCCTAGTGATGAAAGCAGAATAAATCCAGCCAATCAAAATATTCCTGTAAAAGTTCATGTTTTTTAAAATATCTGATATGAGGATGTGAAATGAAAGCAAGTGAAGTTTTGTCCTCCATACATTCAAACAATCTCGGTGCTATATAAATCCTGTGAGAAATTTAAACTACATTTGTGAGCTTATCAGGTGACTAGCTTGGTGAACAATTCAAAATCATGCCCACAGTAATTACACTTGGTAACATATTATAGTATATATTATCAGAAAAAAAGTATGCAAATATGGCATCATTTCAGACACTGTGCACGAACATCAAATGGTTTACTCCCGACAAAAACTCTGGCATTGTTAATCAGTAGAAAATGTCAAAAGATCATGCAGTGTGAAGGTGTTTATATCCGTCAATCTGCATTGTCAAAAGTGAAAAGGCAGAAATTGTCATGATTGGATTTATGGGATCTCGTAGAATATCCGCAAACATTTCGCCAGTCTAATTAAAATTATATCCTATCTGCTCATCTGTTTGGATATGTCGCTTGTGGGATCTAACCGGCTAACCGACTAGTTTTAACCAATCCTGAGAACTCTTCATTGTGCTTTGAAGGTCGAGCGTAATGGTAGGGGCTTTTTCGTTGGCTCAGCCGAACCAGGTGCCACGCTGTGGGCATATCTCTTGATGTTGCCGCTCTCCTGCCAGATTGGCACCATAAAGTGGGGTAGAAATATGGACTGGTCCTTAGTATAAACCTTGGGATCAAGCAGATACCTAACCCTATCCCCACACCACGTTTGCAAGTACATGTAAAGTAGTGAAAATGCGGCTGCGATGTCATAAGACTATTAAATATTCATGACCAGAGCGCTCTGAACACCAAAGTCAATTGAAATCAGTAAAATCGTACATAGTGACATATACGATTATTGGGGAGCATTGATAGGATATTAATTTATTAAGATTGACATAATTTCGCACAAAGTTTTCATAGCCTTACGTCTAGACGGTACATTGTATTCCCCTGATTTACCATATTGGTTTACCTAGATTGACATTCTAACTGATGGGTTTGATTTTTAAACAAGTACATGAGGACCAATCTGAAGCAGGAAGATTCATATTACTGTACCGTATTTGAGTTTGTGTCAGTGTTTTCAAGCCATGTAGTATAATCCCAGAATTAAACTAGACCATTGTTGTACTGTTGGAACCATTATATAAACTCATCCCTGTAAACTTTGATTTCATGGTCACACAGATATTGTGTCAACAGCTTCGCAAGTGAATTCTCTCCAATATCGAGTCTATAATCCCCTCCATACCATAAACATGTATACAGCCATACAGCTTCACTGACACGCACATTCAGTCATCTCTAATGTATCTTTATATGTAGCTCGTCCCTGTTGCCTGAATTACACCCCCCTTCCCCCATCATTCCCCACTCACCGAAAATAAGAATCTCTGGAATTCTGAAAAGTAACCATTCGGCCTCCTCAAATTAAGTCAGCATTTTTAACTGAAAAGCTCTGTGTGGCTAATACATTTCTACATCAAATGGAGACAACATTGGTCCTTGAGAGCTTCCTATTGTATGGAAGGCGGCTCGTTTTAGTCTCCAGGCGTGATGAATTAAACTGAATTCTTCAGGTTTTACATTGTTGTCAACCCCAACTCAAAATAAGTTGATTGATTAAATTGACAGTATAAAATGACGCTGGCCAAAAATGTCTGCTAAAGTCCAACTTACACTACAAATATTTTGTTGTATTAGAACAGAACAGTTTGTTCGTGTTTTGTTTCGAAGTAAATTTAGCCCAACTCACACTATGAACATTTTGTTGTATTAGAACAAAAACACTGTTCAGAGTATGTTTTGTCTGCCGTGTGAGGTGCCCAGAAATACGAACATTCTGCCATTCTTTTTGTGTTATGCGAGAGCGGCTTGTCACATGACCGACAGCTACCAGTTGATTGGATAGCTGTTGGTAAAGGTCCGGACACATGTTCGCTATCACCACACACCGAAGACAAAAACTGTTTTGAGGACGAAAACATGTTCCGAAAATCAAACATGTTTGATTTCACGAACTTGTCCCTCGAACAGAATGTTCGTGTTTCTGGGCACCTCACACTGCAGTCAAAACAAGTTCTGATCAGTGTTTTTGTTTTAATACAACCAAATGTTCATGGGGTGTGATGGGCTTGAATCGATGTTCAATGCTGGTGGTGGACATCGGGTCATTGTGCGTTTGACAAGTCCGTGTCTGGTCGCTTATTTTCAATCTTGTGTGCTCAGGTCGGAGGGTCTGAAATTTATCTGTACATGTAGAAGATAGTTGTCTATTTGTTTCGTCCAAGTTGGTCCAGAGAATGAGGTTCAGATCAATTGGACATCTCAGATAACAACAAATTTGTTTAAATGTCAAGCTGCAACTGTTAAACAGTGTAGGAGGTTTATGCACTTACAGGTACACGTAATTGCGATTCGCGATGAAAACAATACAAACCCATTAGACGTAATTCCATGGCCAGACGTAGCCAATCCATTACTGGAATCTAAC